>CAUYSK010107269.1:0-10448 GCA_963575035.1 Avahi laniger | reverse complement strand
ATCCAGCAATCCCACTACTGGGCATCTACCCAAAAGAGCAAATGATACTGTATAAGAAAGACACCTGCACCCGAATGTTTATAGCAGCACAATTCACAATTGCAAAGATGTGGAAACAACCCAAGTGTCCATCAATACATGAGTGGATTAATAAAACGTGGTATATGTATACCATGGAGTACTATTCAGCGTTAAGAAACAATGGTGATATAGCACCTCTTGTATACTCCTGGATAGAGCTGGAACACATTCTACTAAGTGAGATATCCCAAGAATGGAAAGATAAGCACCACATGTACTCACCATCAAATTGGTATTAACTGATCAACACATAAGTGCACATATAAAAATAACATCTATTGGATGTTTGGCAGGGGTGAGGGGGGAGGTGAGAGGAGGGGACGGGTATATGATACACAGAGTGCAATGCGCACCTCCTGAAGGATGGACATATTTGAAACTCGGACTTATGGGGGGGGCAAGGGCAACATACATAACCTAAACATCTGTACCCCCATAATATGCTGAAATAAAAAAAAAAGAAAAAAATAGAAAGAAATGATCTGGACAACTAATATATATATATAATTAGCCGGGCATGGTGGCACATGCGTGTAGTCCCAGCTACTCGGGAGGCTGAGGCAGGAGGATCGCTTGAGCCCAGGCGTTTGAGGTTGCTGTGAGCTAGGCTGACGCCACGGCCCTCTAGCCTGGGCAACAGAGCCAGACTCTGTCTCAAAAAAAAAAAAAAAATTATTGGGTCAGAGTAAGTATCAATCTATTAAATTATATAAATAATACATGATTATCTTTTAAAATGTTTAAAGATTAAAAAGAAAAAATTAAACTCATCTAAAGTCCCACCACCCAGAGGTAGTTAATATTTTTACATGTTCTTTGATTTTTTTCACGTATATGTGTGTAAAATGTATTACACTATATATACATTGCCCTATAATCTGTTTTCACTTAATGTGTCAAGAATCTCAAAAAATAAGAACGATTTCTGAGAAGACTTCTAACATTCATTACTATTGCTTCCCAGAAAGGCTGTAGCAAGTTACATACCTATTTCATTTAAAGCTTAAACAATGGATTCTATTAATATCATTTAACACTTTGCTAGCAAAAAGTTATTTTATTTTCTTATCCTCAAAATAATTCCATTCTTCTGACATGGCCAAGATGAGGCAGGGAAGTCATGTTTTCTGTTCTAAACATACAGCAACGACACAGACAAATACAGACAATACAAGAAAGGCATGAATGGCTCAGAACTCAGAGCAGCAGCACCCTGAACTCAAAGGACGCAAATCTAGGTGTGAGAATGGCAGAGATGGAGGGCGCGTGGGTGGGAGTTCTGCCAGAGAGGGTCCCCAAATTTGAAGCTTGGTTTCTGCTAGAACCAGGAGCTCCCTAGCCTCAAGAAGAGGCTGGTGAAAAAATGCTGTCCACTGGGCGGCCAGCTGCAGTGCACGGCAAGTTTGATGCCTGAGACCAGCACTGAGCCGAGCTACCTCCTGGCTCAGAGACGCACGGAACTGCTGTGGGAGGATCTGACTCTGGCCTTCCAGCAACTGCAAACTCTCAGCACAGAGGAAGAGGGGTATAAATGTCCCAAATTCAACAACCAAAAATATCTTTCCTCTCATTATAAAAATCACTAAAGGAAGTGCATCAGCAAAAAGTGAACCCAGAGGGAATGTGTGGGACACAGGACCCACGGAGGGCCAGGAGTCTGGCGTACAACAGTAACAATACTGTAAGCCACAATGTCAAGGGCAGGTGATCACGTGCAGTTAAAACATGCATAATTTCTTGTGCTAAGGAGGACAAATACTGAGTAACTCTATGCTTTGAATTTTATAGTTATGGATACTATTACAATTTTAGGAGTCACATAAATAGCAGGAGGAAAAAGGAGAAAGAGGGGCCATGCAAAACTTGACCAACCGGGCCGGGCACAGTGGCTCACGCCTGTAATCCTAGCACTCTGGGAGGCTGAGGCAGGAGGATCGCTCAAGGTCAGGAGTTTGAGACCAGCCCGAGCAAGAGTGAAACCCCGTCTCTACTAAAAATAGAAAGAAATTAGCTGGACAACTAAAAAATATATATAGAAAAAATTATCCAGGCATGGTGGCGCATGCCTGTAGTCCCAGCTACTCGGGAGGCTGAGGCAGGAGGATCGCTTAAGCCCAGGAGTTTGAGGTTGCTGTGAGCTAGGCTGATGCCATGGCATTCTAGCCTGGGCAACAGAGTTATACGCTGTATCAAAAAAAAAAACAAACAAAAAAACCAAAAAAAACTTCACCAACCCAACAGAAGGCAGGGAATGGGGGCGGCCAGGAAATGGTTTAGAAAACACAAAATTAGATAGTAGATATAAGTCCAAATACTAAATATACTCCCTATATTTCACAGCAGGATTTTAAAAAATCCAACTATATGCTTCTTTCAGAAAACACAACTAAAAATCACAACAAAAGGCTTCAAAATTATGATTTTACCGGTTATATTGTACTGTATCATTCAGCTGCTGAATATTAGTTCCTAATATTAAAGGATTAAAGAAACAAAAAGATAAACCATGCAGATACTACCTAAAGAAAGCCAGTATAGCAATATTATTAAAATAGTATGTAAGTCAGAAACCATTACCAAAGAGAGACATTATAGGATAATAAAGGGAATAATCTGCTTAACAAGGTATAACAGCTTTGATTTTTTTCTGCACCTAAAAACACTTTAAACAAAAATTCATAAAGACAAATGGACAAATCCTGATTCAAGATGGGAGATCTTTACATACTTGTACCAGAAGGTAATAAATCAAAAGGTAAAAGAAAGGATATAAAAGTTTTGACCTGTAAGGGCAAGGTGGGAGGATTGCTTGAGGCCAGGAGGTTGATACCACGCTGAGCAACATAGTGAGACCCCTATCTCTACCAAAAATACAAAAATCAGCCAGGCATGGTGACATGCACTTGTTGTCCTAGCCACTCAGCAGGCTCAGGTGGGAGGATTGCTTGAGACCGGGAGTTTGAGGTTGCTGTGAGCTGTGATGATGCTACTGCACTCTAGCCTGGGCAACAGAGTGAAACCCTGTCTCCAAAAAAAAAAAAAAGGTTGGACCAATACTAAGCCTGATCTACTAGTTATATCTAGAACCCAGAATGCAACAAGTAGAGAACGCATGTTCTTTTTAGGAACACATAATAACATTTACAAAAATTGATCATATTGATCATAAATTAAGGCACTAAGGAAATCTCAATAAATTTTTAAAAATCAGTGTTATACAAACCACATTTACAGACCACAAAGCTATTAAATTATAAATCAACAACCAAAAGACCACATGCACACAAACACCTATCCGGTCGATTCTCATTATTTGCAGTAGTTATGTTCTATGAAGGCACTGAGGACACTGAATTAGTGACTACTGAACCATTGTTCCTAGGGGAAATACAGGGCTGGGTTCTTGCAAGCCTCTGGCCACATTTTCATCAATAGATCAATACCGATCAATACATAACTTTGTTTTATGTGTGTTTCTATTTAAAGACTTCTTGTGTAATATATATTGTTGATTCATTAGCATTGAACTCATGGCCAATAACACCATAACTCATGCCTGAATGACGCTTATCAAACACACGTAAGGCACATTATAGCCTCTTGTGCTTAGGAACACAAGACAACACTTTAGCACCATTCTTAGAGGCCATTTTAAATAACAAAATTAAAAAACCCCACAAAAATGAGAAAAATGGGGCATTAAATAAACCATGAAAAGGACACTTGTTTACAGTATGAGCTGAAACAGGAAGGCGCGTGCTGCCTGTGCAGCCTCAATTGGGGACGCGCATGTGTGCACCAGTGACTCAGATTTCTCACGGCTCTGAGAGTGTCTGTGACCACGAAAGCACCCGACAGTATTGATTTTGAAGTTATAAATGAATTTTAGCAAGTGCAGATACACTCACAAATACGGAACTATGAATAACGAGGATCGACACACACATTTGTAATCTATAAACTACACCCCTAGAAACCTCATAGATTCAATAGGAACTCACAATGGAAACTATAAATTACTTATCACTAAATGCCAGTAGAACTATGAAACTTGTCAAGTGTAGCTAAAGGAATACTTCCAGGGAAATTAATAGTATTAAAGTGTATTTTTCTTAAAGATCGAAAATGAAAATGAAGCTAACCTTTCAAGTTCAAGAGATTTGAAAAACAATAGAGTAAAACATAAATGAAGACAGAAATAATAAAGTACAAAATTAATGAACTATAGAAGAAATGAGAATATTTCTGCTCAGCCCTGCATTATCAGCATCTAGCAAAGTGCCTCTTAGTGGGTATAAAGATTTATAGTAGTAAATTTAGAAAACAAAGATAAATAAACAAATCATTATCTTGATTTCAAACAAAATGGTTTTCTCAATTTTTTTTCTTTTTCTTTTTTTTAGAGATGGGGGGGGGTCTCACTTTGTTGCCCAAGCTGGCCTTGAACTCCTGGGTTCAAGCGACTCTCCCACCGCAGCCTCCTCAGTAGCCGAGACTACACGCGTGCACCACCACGCCGGCTCGGCTCTCAGTTTTCCCTCGCTGCTCCCCTTCCGTCCGTGATGGACTTACGTCCACTGGGGGTTGCACCTGGAGACAAACTGGGGAATGATTCTCCTCAACTCGCCCTCCCCCTGAGGATGGTGGCGCTCAGAGCCACCCGCCCACTGAGAACTGAGTCTCCCTAGCCGGGCCTCCCTGGGCCTAGCTCTTCCGCAGCTGGCAAAGCGGCTTCTGCGGGCTGCCTCACCGGCTCTTCCAGAGCCTCCGGCACGTCTGAATTCCACTTGAGCTCAAGCTGGGAGCACTGCTCCGTGTGTAACAGTGAAAAATTGGTAAATCAAAATGTCCAGCAATAAGGGATTCATGATTTTTTATTTTTTTGAGACAGAGTCTCATCTGTTGCTTGGGCTAGAGTGCTGTGGCGTCAGCCTAGCTCACAGCAACCTCAGACTCCTGGGCTCGAGCGATCTTCCTGTCTCATTCTCCGGAGCACCCAGCTAATTTTTCTATTTTTAGCAGAGACGGGTCTCGCTCTTGCTCAGGCTGGTCTCCAACTCCTGAGCTCAAGTGATCCGCCCGCCTCGGCCTCCCAGAGTGCTGGGATTACAGGCGTGAGCCACCACGCCTGGACAGCTTCATGATGTATTTTATGGCACATCCATACACAGGCAAAATAGGCAGCCATGATAACTCGAATACTTAATTACACAGGAGAAAATGTTCATAATATATTGTTAAAGCAAGTTTTAAACAGTAAGGACTGTGTGATTGCATTAAAAAAAATATATATATATATATGTAAAAAGAGTAGAAGGATGTAGCCCACTATGTTAACAATGATTACCTCTGAGTGGTGGGATTGCAGGTAATTTTTCTTATTTTCATTTTCTTCCTGATGCTTTTATGTATTTCTAGATTTTCTACAATAAGCATGTGTTATTTACTTTTTTAAAAAGCATATCATTATTATTATTCTTTTTAAATGAGGCGGATCTTGCTATGTTGCCCAGGCTGGTCTTGAACTCCTGAGCTCAAGCAATCCTCCCAGCTCAGCCTCCTGAGCAGCTGGGACAACAGGCACACACCACCATGCCCATCTTTTATATTCAGAAAAGAAGGCCAAAGTCATTGAAAATCTATGCCTCCCAAGGTTTAGCTGGCCTGCTCCTAACACCGAGGGATAGACGCTGAGCCGCAGTGGAAGGCCTTCGGTCTGGGCCTCTGCAGGGGCAGGGCTTTGAGGAGCTGGGGGTCTGGGGCACAGATCTGAGTCAAGGTGACCAGGAATTTGCCATCCTCACCTTGGCCCGTGCCACTTCTGCGCTGGTGAGCACGAAGAGGACGTCCCGGGAGTGGAGCAGGGACCAGGACAGGTCCAGGAGGGAGAGGTACTTGCGCAGCACATTCACAGACTGCAGTGTGAGCATGGAGCACCCTGGAGGGAGGGCGGGGAGCAGTGAGGAGCCTGGTGGCCCCAGCCAGATTTCCCCCCAGCACCGTCCCTCTCCCCTGTGTCTCAGAGCAGGGCAGGCTGGTGGCCACAGGGTTGCCAGGCATCTCCATGGCACCAAACCACTCTTTTTCCATCATTCCTGGAGCCAGAAAGAACAAAAGGGCCACGGAAGACCCGGCTGGCTACCTTCTACCCGCTGCATGCTCTCGCAAGAAGGGGCTGGGATCTTGCTACCTCAAGGCCAGGGGAAAGGTGACGGAGACAGGAATTTCTGTACTGGGAGGCCAGAGACCTGGCTGCAGCTCTGTCATTCAAGGACTGACAGACTTGGCAAAGTCCCTTAACCACTCTGAGCCTCAAGTTTCTTAATCTGTGAAATGGTGTTGGCAGTGTGAGACCTGCCTGTGTCACAGGATTGACAAAAGAATAGAATGGACTAGTCATGTTTTAAGGACCTTACAGTTTGCTGGGCTCAATTGGCCCATGCAGGAAGGGCACATCTTATGTTTTCCTTGGTTGAATCATCGAATCGCTCCTGTGAGGTATGACAGACCAGAAACTGGCTCAGAGGCTAAACCTGGCGTAGTGCAGTGAATGGCAGGTGGGGTCAGACCCCTTCCCGAGGCTGGGAAGAGTCCTCGCTCAAGCACATTAGTCCATCAAGCACTTGTCGGTCATTTACAACCTGACTAGTTAATTGGGGGATGGGATGTGAGTTCAGGGGGACAGACAGAAAGAATGCCAGGGGTGGAAAAGACCTACCCGGGAGAGAGTTTGACAGGAGGGACAAGCCTGGCCTCCCTGGTCATTGGAGGCAGCCCTGCTGCAGGCACGTGCCCAGGATGGAATGTGCTGGGCACCTGAGCTGGGTCAGGAAGGGTGCGACCAACCTCCTCCTCCCTGCCTCTGCTCGGCCTGGGGCAGCCCTCTGCATGTTTGCAAATTTCTCTCTAGTAAGTTTTTAGAGGGAGAAAGTAGCAGCCTTTTGCAAGAGGGACAGGCCTTACCTTTAGGTAACTTCCCTTCTGAGCGCAGGACCCTGGAGGAGGGAAGGGGCGAGAATGAGAGAGTGAGAATCGTCTGTTCCTCTGCAGGGGACACAGGGGCCGTGGTGGAGGCCTGCCCTGCCCGTGGTCCCCTCCACAGGGGCTTCTGGGTGGGTTCTTTCTCATAAATCCCCACATAGACTTCCAGGATTCCACACCTCTGGCTACAGCTGAGGGGGCCAGGTGGGCACCGTGCCAAGGACAGCCAATCACAGGCCGGTCTCTGGCTCACGGTGCCCTGGTCCAAGCTTTGCCCTTAGAGGATGAAGGTACTACTTTGGACTCTTCAGAGTTTTTCTCTTGAAGTTGTGAGTACGGTAGGGGAATATTTTAAACCATTAATGCTCTTTCTTCCCTGATATTTCCTTTCTCCTTTCGACCTCCCCGCTCCCCCCTTCTGGCAGGGAAGGCCATTCTGCGCTCGCTGCCCGCAGGGGGGCACGAGGAGGCCCAGCAGCAGCAGCTCCGAGTCTCTCCCCCGCGTGGCTGTTTACCAGCGGGGGGCGGAGCAGGACGGGCAGGCAGCCCTCCCCACGGACACACACAGGCACATGGACGGGGACTCTTGGGAGCAGGGTCAGAGACGTCGAGGGAGAACTGACAAACATATGGAACCGACTGCCCGGCAGAGCCTGAGAAGCAGAAAAACCTGAAATAGGTTTCTGGGATCCTCGGAATGAGGTGACTTTTCCCTCACCTTGGGCAGAGCTCTGGGGCCATTCTGAGTGTGAGACGGTCAGGGGTCAGGGGACCCGAGGAGAGAGGCAGCACTGGAGGCGCACGCCCCGAAGTCACACTCAGCCCTTAAGGCCACGGAGGACTCTGTCCTGAGGGGTCAGGGAGGGAGCCCTGGTGACCACATGGTTGGAAAGACCACGCTTGGGCTGCCCCATTTTCCCACGTATCTTCACAAAAAATCGCATCTCGGCCTGTGACTGGGGGATGTGCATTCCTGAATCTGAAGGGACCTGATGCCGTGAGCAACGTGTCTGCTCCATAGCTGTGGCCTCTGGCTGGGCGGAAGTGAACAGTCTTTACAAGAGGGGAGAGCAGTGTGGCCTCCCCTCACCCCACGGTCAGGGACACAGAGAGAGCCATCTGGAGAGAGGACGTGGGTCATCATTTCTATTAATAGCGTCTTCCACTAGGCGATGTACGACTTCGGGACGAGACTGCAGGGTGCTCGGGTTGGACTGGTCGCATGCGTCCGACAGAATAACGGGCGGAGAGCCGGGACTCCTGGGTCCCGCTGCTGCCTCTGCCACGGCCCAGCCCTGTCGTGCCGGGCAAACACCGCGCGGCCTCAGTAAAATGAGGTGGTTGGAACTCACGGTTGGGGAGGCCGTGTCCAGCTTCACACGTCACACTGCTCTAGCCTCAGAATGTCGGGCATGTTTAGAAGATTATCAGGTAAGTCCTTCCCTTCAGTAGCTAGGATGGGCCCCTCACACCGCTGGTCGGGGGCCCAAGAGAAGCACTTCACTGGAGGACAGGAGACCCGGTCCATGTCTGTACGACTCTACGTCATCACCCAGTATTTTGGGGTTCCATTTTGTTTTTACCAGTAAAACGTAGATAAACATCAGAAGAATAGGGTGACTGTGAAGAACAAATGAGATTTCATGTTATCTATGTATATACTCCTCCAAAGAAAGATTTGAGCTAGTGAACAAAGTCCATAGTGGAAGATGACACAGTAAGTCATCTTACAGGAAGGGGAGAGAAGCCAGGAGGCACACCGAGTCACAGAATGCATTCCTCAAAGTCTCATCCACGGGCTACAGGGGCTGCAAACGTGGCCCTAAAGCTTTCTGTGGCCACAGCAAAGAGAGAACTATGACGTTACCCCATTTTCAGTATCCAGAGGGTACAAACGACTCAGCTAGGACTGCTGAGACTTGAGAGAGGACTGCTAGGACTTGAGAGAGACTTCTCGGAGAGGACATGGCGAGACGCGGTGAGCAACACGGATAAGCCAGCAGTGACTTTCATGGGGCCCAGATAACACGAGGGAAGTGCTTCAGAAACCAGGAGCTCTGAGCAAAACGAACCACCCCTCACCAGAGAACCATACCTCACAGCCGCATACAGGGCCACGTGGTTGCTGTGGCCGCTGACTCCCCCTGCGTCAAAAGTCACCACCTGTGGAGAAACACACGGTCCCACTCGTGACTGCCTAGTGCTTTCTCCACCGCCCGCTCCAGGGTAGCCGTCTCCATTCCCTCGGGATGGAAAGGAGTGAGCAGATCCCTGAAACTTGTCACACTGGAGCACACCTGAGCTGACTCCCGAGCAGCTCGGTGGCAGGTCACTATTGCTTTGGCTGATTGCATGGAGACCGTTCCTGTGGGTTTGACTGTTCACTCTTGTTCCTGACCAGTGGAGCACGTGGAAGTCAGCCACAGTAGAAATGCGGGTTCAGGTATCTTTGTTGCTGATCTGCCTGGTCATTTCTCAGCACGTGTAGTGCTCCTGGCTGGCTCCGTGTGAACTCTGTTTATGCACACGTGGCCTCTGTCCCTCATGCCACACTGAGGGCACAAAAGCTTTGAGGGACAATGTCCATCATGCCCTGGGGGTCGAGTTTCTGGAGAAAGCATACTTATTCAGAGACTGCCTCTGTTTCCATTTTCGCAGATTTATCAAGATATTTTATTAACCACAAGCTCAGTCTAGGTTCCAACATTTCATTTCTCTGTACACATGGATTAAAAGAATCAAAGGATAATTTAAATAATAATAATAATGATAATAACAATAATAAGGATAACTTGAATAATAAAAGAAATCTAAGAAAGCAAACAAGGACTCATGAAAAGAAATAGGATGGTTGGTTAGAGGTGACGGAAAGAGGCAAACTGTCCCCAAGAAAGGAAGGTGACCACACAGCAAGGACGAAGGAACCTGGAAGTGGGGTCAGAATAGGCTGGGAAGGGATTTGTTCAGTCTCTTTTAAACTGTAAAACGTGTCAACTTCATACATAGAAAACCCTGCAAAGAATAAGAGCAGTAGCCCTTGCTGAGCACGGGACCAAACCCCATCTCACTCCCAAGGATGTTGAGGACACGGAGGCTGCAGCCGGGTCGCCTCGTCAGCGCGTGGCGGGGCTGCGGGAGAAAGCGCCACGTGTGACTCGGAGGACCTGCGGAGGACCTGCGCGCTCACTGCGACAGCGGCCTGCAGCTACGTGCGTTTAGACAGTCGCTTCTCCTGGAGTCTGGATGGTCTCGTCTGTGAGGCAGTGTGGGCTGTGGGCAGGCACACGCTGGCTAGCAGGGTTATCACGAGAGCCACTTATGGGCCCCTAACTGAAAGGACAAGAACACAGTTGACTTCCTTTTAACTGTGGCACCAAACACACACG
>CAUYSK010107268.1:0-18249 GCA_963575035.1 Avahi laniger | reverse complement strand
AACCAAACAAATACATAAGGGATTTCATCAGTTGTTTTAACTGGCTAGATTGGCTCAGCACCATCCTAGGGCTGTTGGACATGTGTGATGTGATGTAACAAAGTGATTTCAGGTGATTTCCTTAGTATGCATTATGGAAATGTAGTTTTTGGTTACCCTCCCAATTTTTTTTAGGTTTTGTTTTTATTTATTAATTTATGGCCATGGTTTTTGTTTGTTTTTTGAGACAAAGTCTCGCTCTGTTGCCCTGGATAGAGTGCCGTGGCATCATCATAGCTCACTGCAACCTCAAACTCCTGGGCTCAAGCCATCCTCCTGCCTCCGCCTCCCGAGTAGCTGGGACTACAGGTGCGCACCATGATGCCCTGCTAATTTTTCTATTTTTAGGAGAGACGGGGTCTCGCTCTTGTTCAGGCTGGTCTTGAACTCCTGAGCTCAAGTGATCCTCCCACCTCAGCCTCCCTGAGTGCTAGGTTTATAGGTGTGAGCCACCACGCCCAGCCCAGAATTTTAAATAAAAATAAAAACAAACCCTTAGTATTGACCCCCATATGTCCTCAGGATTATAAGACCATAGGTGCTTCAAGTAATACTACTTGTGTAGCCTTGGACATGACATTTCACCTTTCTGCATGTGTCTTCCTTTCTAGGAGATGACCTCATCTCCAATGTAGCTTAGATCTCTAAAATTCTGTCTCATGTTGTTCTTTGCAGCACAAACATTGTGGCTAATGATATGTATTAAACCTAGCAAAACCAACGAAAATTATTTCCCGGACAGTTTCAAGGTATCTAAAACTGACCCAAATATTTTAGGGGGCAGGCCAGGTGTGGTGGCTCACGCTTGTAATTCTAGCACTCTGGGAGGCCGAAGTGGGAGGATTGCTTGAGCTCAGGGGTTTGAGGCCAGCCTGGGCAAGAGTGAGAGTCCATCTCTACTAAAAATAAAAAAATAAAAAATAAAATAAAATAAAAAATATTTTAGGGGGCACCAAATTATAAGATATACTCCCTGACCTGAAGGAGTTTATAATCAAATTAAGAAATCAATATTTTAAATTAACTATTAGCAATCTCACCAGGTATCACACAAGTTATTTGCTAAGTCACACGGCACTAATAACTAAGGGACAAGGAGAACTGGAGCAATTAGAGATGGCTTCAAAGAGCATGGAGGCCTTTGGGTCGGGCCTGGAGGAAGGGAAGAATTTGAATCAATGGAGGAAAAGGCACAGTATGAAAAATACAAAGCCTATGATCTTTCTTTAATTTTAGTCCTGACTTTGTGATCCAGAACAAACTACCCATCAATTGTAACATTCAACAAATTCGCAATTATTGAGGGTTGACAATACATAACATGAGTCACTTAAATAATAATGAAAAAGATTTCCAGTTTAAGAAAGAAAGGAAACTGGTTTAAGATTAAACAAGAGGCAGCTCAGAACTAACGATAACTCTAAGCTCACATGGCACTGGTATTATAAAACAAATGAAATCTGCTTTCTTCAAGAGAATTTCTAAAACTTGTTTTTGCCGTTTCACCTTTTCTCAATCAAAAACAAACTCAGCATGAACCCTAAATTAAATGTGTGTAGCTTTTTTTACTACTTAGATCAGTGATAGCAATAGATAAAAAATGTAAATAAATATGTCAAAATTCTTTTTAACATGAAATTTCAGATTCTTGCTCCATTATTCTCATATTTGAGACCATGGTTGTCTTTTCCCACTAAAAACAGTACTCGATTTGACAGCTGTGGAAACAGCCTAAGCCATTCAATAGCTGGTTTATGATAGAGCACTGAATTTATCTAGCAAAAACACAACATGTGTATCAGTACTTCCTTTTGTCCTGTGTATCTAAATCTCTGCCAAAGGCAGAGGGAAAAAGGTACAGATGGACAGGATATCCTCAAATTATTTGGTTTGCTGCATGTCATTCCAGAGAGAAATCTAGTGTCTGAGTCCCAGTTAGAAATTCAAATTAAGTACCTGACACACCTAGGGTGGCCCAGTGCTGGGGCTGAAAGGAGGGCCTTCCTCCTCAGCAGTCTGTCTTTTACTAGGCAAGCCTGGAAGGCCTGAAGCCTTTGTCTAAAGGGAAAGGGGGAAATCCTGGTTTTCCAGGATCCACCTACTGCCTCCAAGATAACTCTAGGTTTAGGAGACAGTGATTAAGTAAAGTAGAAAAGCACGTACACTATCTCTTAAGGGCAGTTACAGGAACCGAGTATCTCAAAATCTATTTACAGATAATCACAACAGATTGACTTTAAAGTGGTGGCATTTCGATGTTCTTGTCCATTTCAACACAATTTTTAACACACGTTATGCAAGCATATGAAGTCTCTGCACATCCAACACATTTCAGCAAATATTCCAGAGGACCTAGTAGTATGTGCTGGATAACTATGCTTGGTACTGAGACTACATTAGTTTTTTGAAATTGTAACAGTGGTAAATCAGCTCTTTATCTTGAAGTTTACAGTCCAGTAAAAGATGTAGACAGATGATAATCATGACAACAAAGTATTAATAATGATAAGGATAAGAATACTGCTACTACTACTACTAGCAAGTAATATTTATTTAGAACTTACTATGATTAAAGCACTATTATTAAGTAGTGTCCACGTTTGGCTCATTGATCAATCCTTATAAAAAACTACTGAGGGCCATGATAGTGCTATACAAATATGAGACAGTGACCCTCTAAATCCCATTCTTGAGTAGTTGGGAAAATACCTTCTAGGGATTAATAATGTTAAACAGGTAAAATAAAGCAAGGATGTGGAATTGGGCTTACAAAAGATGTTCCGAGCAAACAGAATTATAGGTTTGAATGCCCAGAGGTGAGAATGCACACAGGGATACCAAAGAACTGAAAGCAGTTCAGTTCAGGCAATGTATAAGTGAGGTATACAAGCAATGTATACATCCAGATACTGGCCAAGTACGGTGGTATGTGCCCACGGTCCCAGCTGCTTGGGAGGCTGAAGTGGGAGCATCACCTGACCCCAGGAGTTCGAGGCTGCAGTGAGCTATAATCACGCCACTGCACTCCAGCCTGAGTGACAGAGTGAGACCCTGTCTCTTAAAAAACAAAAAAATCCATATACTAGGCAAAGTGGTTACTGGAGTGATATAAAGAGAGGCATTCTTAGGAAAGGCAGAGTTTCATAAGGCCAGTAAGAGTTGGTTGGTTGGCTGGGTGCGGTGGCTCACGCCTGTAATCCTAGCACTCTGGGAGGCCGAGGCGGGTGGATCGCTCAAGGTCAGGAGTTCTAGACCAGCCTGAGCAAGAGTGAGACCCCGTCTCTACCAAAAACTAGAAAGAAATTATCTGGACAACTAAAAATATATATATAGAAAAAGTTAGCCGGGGATGGTGGCGCATGCCTGTAGTCCCAGCTACTCGGGAGGCTGAGGCAGGAGGATTACTTGAGCCCAAGAGTTTGAGGTTGCTGTGAGCTAGGCTGACGCCACGGCACTCACTCTAGCCAGGGCAACAAAGCGAGACTCTGTCTCAAAAAAAAAAAAAAAAAAAAAAGAGTTGGTTGGTTGATAAACCACTGGGTGCCTGGTAAACTGCTGGAAAGCCCACCTGTCAGCAGCAGCTTGTACTGGGGGATCCGCTGAACCGGCTTGAGGAGGTAGTGCTTGAGGGCCAGGTGAGCACAGCGTGGGCTCATCTGAAAGGAGAAGGCATCCAAAGTAAACACAAGCTTTTTCTAAGAAGCAAGGGACCCTACTTAGGAAGCAAAACTTGAAACAGCCAGCAACTATGGAAGGGGACTCTTAGAGAAGCTCCTTTTTATTTTAACGCCCAGCTATTAGTTGCATTGAGAGAGAAACCCTAGCCACCCTCTCCTGTAGGTAGGTCTCTGAAATCACTTGCTCCCAGAGCAAACTTGTTTACAGAGCGTGGTAGCCACAGACTGAATTCTAGGATGGTTACAGCCCACCCTACACAGCAGCTCTCACTTAGAAGAGCATCTGCCAATGTATTCATAAACACAAACAAACCCCAATGCCCTCAAATAAGGCAGCAGAAATAAAACTACCAGTGACTGAATTCAAATAACGACCAGAGCCTTGTGGTCAATACACTCACAATAATAACAGGGTGGTGGTGGGGAGAAGTGCAGAAATTAAAGATAACCTGAAAAATAGCCTTGCTAGATATCTTCTCTAGCAAGGCTGAAGGATGTCAAAATCATGTTCAGAGGAATGACCTTATAAAAGACAGCTCCCAAATCACAGTGTATATAGGAACACAGTGTATATCGGAACCACGTTTTGACTTGATTATAAAGACATTTGATTCAACCTTTAAAGCTCGTTTCCTTAGTATGTACAAGAGACATCTCTGCCCATTCCTAAGCCTCACCCCCATTTTGCAACCCAAGAGTTTACTGTGAGGTGGCATCAAAAAGGCCAGGTGAATATGTCTCTGCATCCTAACGGCCAAGATAAAATGTCTTATGCTTCTTAACACAGCTCAGGTTGGTGGGTAAGTTTTTTTCAGATTTGTTCAGACTTTTATCTTTTTCTAAATATGTATCTCCATGGCCTGGTACACAGAGTAATTGTAAAATATAATGATAATATATACTTGGAAAGTATCTTTCATTCAAGCAGCATTAATCAAGATAACTAACTCTCCCTGTCTTATGGCTCCCTGTCTTCTTTTGTTGCCAAGGCAACAGAACAACTCACTAGACTCCAACCAAAACCTGGGTCAATTGTCAGTTGCCATAGCAATATCACATGTTGTTTTTTGATAGAATAAAGACACCACAGTAGAGGAAAAGAAGAAGACCACAAATGATTTGAAAGTTTAATTATTTGTATATTGCACAAATTAGATATTGGCAATACTGCAATATTTTAAAACTCTTTGTTTTTATTTAGTGTGACTAGAACTCGCTGATCTTTTCGGTTTCAAAACAAAAAATAAGTTCTAAAATGTAGGAATGCAATATTTACCCCACAATGGTGGAGAGGACTTAAGCCTGGGCAATAGCAAGACCTTATCTTCACAAAAAAATAGAAAAATTAGCTGAGTGTGGTTGCATGCACCAGTAGTCCCAGAGACTTGGGAGGCTGAAGCAGGAGGATGGCTCCAGCCCAGGAGTTTGAGGTTGCTGTGAGCTATGATGATGCCACTGTACTCCAGCCTGGGCAACAGAGCAAGACCCTATCTCACAAAAAAAATAAAAAAATAGTGAAGAAAACTGATTTTCCTAAAAAAAAAAAAATGTGTTATATTATATCCCTAATCAAATCAAGCTTGCACCTTCATAGTTTTGAGTCAAAATACAAAGCTTTGGCTGACACATGCTATGAACAGGTTACTAATCTTTCTTAACTTTGGCACTGAAACTGTGTTATTTATTTACCTAAAGAGAAACAAATTATATTTCCCATCCATCACTGCAGATTAGTTATAAGAGTAAAAGGAAAGGTTAAGTTAAAAATAAGACACGTTTCCTAGAGTAATCAAATTCATTGAGACAGAAAGGAGAATGGTGGTTGCCAGGGGCTGGGAGGGAGGAGAGCAGGGAGAGTTAATGTTTAATGGCTGCGGAGTTTCAGTTTTGCAAGATGAAAAGAGTTCTGGAGATTTGGTTGCACAACGATGTCAATGTATTTAACCCTACTGAACTGTACGCTTAAATATGGTTAAAATGGTAAGTTTATGTTATGTGTATTTTACCAGAATTTTTTAAAAAGTTCCATCAAAATATCTTTCCAAGTAAAAAAATATTCCAAGTGCAATAACAGCTTTTCAAAATTAAATACTGTACACTGCTTAAGTTCTCGCCATTTAATTTCTTCTTTGATTTTTGAAGGGATTACATTCTAGCATCTTTTTGTTTGTAAGCTTTGTTTTTAACGACTGCAAATTATTAAAGTTTCAAAAACAAAAAGAAAGAAAAAGAAGTGCACAACATTAGATGGTAGGATATACCTCAAATTCTCTAACGACGGCAGCGAAGCCTGGGTTTTTCTTGCACTGTTCATCCAGCAAAGCTATATTCTTATCAAATTCTTTGATGTATGTAGAATACATTTTCAGATAAGGTCCCTTCTTTACAAAGATATCAGCAATTCTTTGTTGTTCAGTCCTATGGAGAGGGAATAGATACACAAAATTATAAAAAAAAAGAGTCATTACCGTATCCAAAACACATCCAATGATGAGCAGAGTCCCACATCCCAGCCATTAGCTTATATTTTCTTCTCTTTTTCTAAGATATATCCCAAAATGCTTACTCTTCACCATTTACTTCTACCACCACCTTCACATCTTGCCTGGACGCTGCCAGCCTGATGACAGGTCTCCCTGTTTCCATTCTTACCTTCTCCACCCTATTCTTCAGCATAGCCAGAAATCTAAAAAATGTGTATATTATGTGACTTCCAATGGCCCTCTATATTTCACTTAGAATAAAAACAAACTCTACCTTATATTCTTTGGACATACAGAGTTCATTCCCATATTGCAGTCTTTTACTTATGGTTCCACTTGCCTGGAAATATGAAACCCTGGCTGCTCTTTTTTTTCATTCAGATGTCAGTTTAAATGCTCCACCTTCTTGGAGGGCCTTCCTTGGCCACCCGGTCTTCACTTACAACCATAGCATCCTATTTTATGTCTCTGCAGATCACAAACCGCTTGTGATATTTTTCTTGTCTATTTATCTGGTCCTTCCTCCACTCAATGTCTGCTCCTCCTAGAGCAAAACCCTTGTCTATTTTGTGCACTGTGATATCCTCTGCATACTTAGAGCACAGACTGGCACATACATGTATACCATAAAATCTTACTGAATGTGAAAATGAAACATTTCATCAATTGTTATTAAAAGCCAATGGAAAAATGTTACTTCTGAAAGTCTACTAATACCAAAGAACATGCCTTGACTCAAAGATCCCTGAGAGAAAAATATTTTAATAAATAGAGAATATCTCATCCAAGGATTAAAAAAATTTTATTATGTCAGTAATGGTGGAGCTTTTCCCATAACTGTAGTTTTAGTTGTCCCTTTCGTCAATTTAGTCTGTTTCTTACGAATGCTTAATATTTTAACATAGAACATCTACAAATCTAAACTTCAGGAAACTTTTAGTACAAGCAAAAATATATTTAATTCTCTTTATAACACTTGCTTGCCTAAATATACTTATCTATTTAAGCCAATTCAGATTAATTTTCTTTTTGCCCTTTCAATTTCCAATGTTATGTTCATGACACTGGTTTTGGGAAAGTGGAAGAGCCATAGATACATGGAACTGTGATACTCCTTAGTCTCTCAATGGGAATGAGAGTCAAGATTCTGTTTTCAGAACCTGGTGCAGAGACAGTGGAGAGCCAGTCTTGCTCCTGGGCAGTGCATCCCTCTCATAGGGTTGGCCCCTGAAGAGCACAGTGGCTGAGATGTGTCTTCAATTCATTCTTATTCTCAGCATCCTCATCTTTACGTAACCCGCTCCACGAACAAATTTCAATGACCCCTATGTGTTTTCTATAATCCCCTTCCCATTTTTTTTGGAGACAGAGCCTCACCTCTGTTTCCCTAGCTGGAGTACAGTGACATCATCATAGCTCATTGCAGCCTCAAACTCCTGGACTCAAGCGATCCTCCTGTCTCAGCCTCCCAAGTAGCTGGGACGACAGGCGTACATCACCATGCCCAGCTAATATTTCTATTTTTTGTAGAGATGGGTTCTGACTCTTGTTCAGGCTGGTCTCCAACTCCTGAGCTCAAGCAATCCTCCTACCTTGGCCTCCCAGAGTGCTAGGGCTATAGGCCTGAGCCACCACTCCTGTGCCTGGCTGTAATATTAACTACTTGACCTTTGGAGTTGTTTCCCAGAAATGATGGATGATTTCCTGACACTAGGACTCACCATCCTCCTCAACCTGCCCCAAGGCACATGGCCCCACCTTAAAAGCCCATGATCTCCATTAGTCAGAGACAAGATTTAAGGCAGCTTTCTAAGACATCTGTCTGTCCTATTAAAAATTCCTTTCTTCCTTGGCAATACGGGTTGTCTCAATAGTTGGATCTTTATGTCACAAGCAAATGGACCTAGGCCGAAATCCCCTTGTGGTATGACAACAGGGCTTTTCCTTAAGTGCTGAAAATCACAGCTCTGACCTTCTCCATTTTTATTTTAGCTTTTCTTGCAATCCCAGGGCCTAGCCCAGGTCCTGTAAGGAACAGGCACTTACTCTGCACTGCTGGGATTCCAGTGAGTCAGGAGGTCCCTGAGCGTGGAAATGTGTTTACTCCTCCCCTTCTGGCAGTCTCTCCAGATTTTAATTATCTTTAAATTTTTTTATATTTTAATTTATTTATTTTTTAGAGATAGGGTATTGCTTTGTCACCCAGACTGGTAAGATCATAACTCGCTATGGTCTCAAACTCCTGTGCTCAAGTGATCCTCCCACCTCAGCCTCCCAAATGTTAACAGCTGGGACTACAGGCAAGTGTCATCATGCCTGGCTCAGATTAATTTTTTAAATAATTCTTTTTTTATTTTTGTTTTTTAAAACATCTTTTTCTTAAGGTAATTTTTGTAAGAGGAAAATGACAAAGTATATACAATAATATTTTTTGTAATTACATTTTATTTTCTATCATGAGTTTTAAAAACTACCTTTAGTCATTCCTTAGTCTGTAATTGTGTGTTATTTTATCCTTAGGTGACAGCTAAGTATTAATTGCTTATCTACCTTATCTTCCCAACATGCAGAGGCATGATATTTCCAAAGCAGGAAGAGATATTTTTTTGCTTTATATATAAGGAAAGCTTAGAGAGAAATTTTGCACGCGAAAGTAGGTGATACTAATTTCATATTTTAATCATTTTGTGTTCCTCATGGACTTCAATAATAAATTCAATCCTCCCAGACCATTCCTTCTACATATTTCCACAGAAGTCACCAAAGCTTCTGCTTACTGTTTTTCTTCAGCTCAATTAAAGTAGTTTCCAATACTAACCTTTTGGCATTCTCTTCCCATTCTGAAATCTACAGTGTCTACAATGATGTCATATCTATGTAAATTTGCCTTTCCAAAACAAATTACCATCCTATGATCTCGATGAGTGGCCTCTTTTCAAAAATGCAAAGGGAGTTTCATGACCTGGAGTTCCAGAAGACAGATAAAACATTTAAAAACTTTTCCAATGTGAATATGTCACCTATCCTCCTTCAAATGCAAAATTCTAATTACCAAAGGTTACCTGTAGAAATTTAAATTGGCTGAATCTGGGCCCTTCTTGCTTCTGAGGCAGTTCTTAAGAAAGAATTTTAAAAACCATAGTATTAGAAGACCTTGTCTCTACAAAAAATTAAAACAAAAATTAGCTGAGCATGGCGGCTTATACCTATAGCCCCAGCCACTCAGGAGCCTGAGGTGGGAGGATCAACTGAGCTCAAGAGCTCCAGACTAGCCTGAGCAAGAGCAAGACCCCATCTCCACTAAAAATAGAAAAACTAGCTGGGTATCATGGCACACGCTTGTAGTTCCAGTTACTTGGGAGGCTGAGGCAAGAGGATTGCTTGAGCCTGTAGTTTGAGGTTGCAATCCCTATTTAAAAAAAAAAAGTTATAGCATTGAGTTTTGTTGTGCAAGGTTGTGATCTTTTAGTTATCTAAAATAATTAATCTATAGGAAACTGAAAAAAAAAATTCAATATATTGAAACAACTCAATGTAAGGAACAACACCTCTCTGTCACACATGGGGCCCATATGGCTTCATCTAAAATTGGAAACTCTAAGGAAGTCCAAAACTCAGTCCATTTTTACCAGTTCAACATTCTTTCCTCCAGTTCCTTCAGGAGATCCCGGTTGAGCTCATACAGCTGAGGCAAGTAGTACAGGATCTGATTTAGAATCCGGTCCTCAATCACTGGCTTCCCAAGTTGCCTGGAAGCCTGGGCTACCGCATCCCGGAAGTCCTATTACAGTTCAGAGCAGGAAAAACAACATACATGTACCTATAACTTGACAAAAAGCCTATCACACAGTGGTTAGGGTGGATACTGAATTTTATAACAGACTGTATGATATGTCTCTTAAACCTTTTAAGTTTGATCTCCAAACTCAGCAACTATACTAAGAAGGTATCTGGAAATTGTACTGCAATTTCTGGTCTTTAAAATTATTCCAGTATCACTGTATGAACACAATCCATTTATTTTCAAAGTCCCTAGGAGATCTTAACTAATTTTACTCTGGATTTAACAGTTCCATTCCCTGTCCACTTTTGGTGATCAGCAACTGGAACATTCTATCAATGGCAGAGCATGCGAGGGGAGGCACAGCATCAGAAGCCTGGATCCCAGCCCTTGCTCCTGATTGACTGTGCTTCCCTGGGCCAGCCTCATTTTCCTCATCTGTTAAATGAGTATAACGGTTACGAGTCTTTAATTAGATATTGCACATAAAGCTTTTCGCAATGCATTTGGCACATGGGATCAACAAAATATTTTAACTCTGGACCCTAAATTCTCCCCTCCTTTTAGCCGACCTCCCAATAAATTCATCAGGGTTTACATACTTCTGACAAATAAAAAACTTGCTTTTCATATATTATTTTTCATCTACTGTTCCCTAGACTATTTATACCATGTTTTAATATAGGTCAACACCACCACACCCTATCACTCCCAACACTCCCGGGGACTTGGAAAGGGTGGAGCAGGAGATGATTATTTGCCTAGATTTCTTTGTGCCCTGAGGGTAGGCCTCAAGATACAAGTAAAACATAGTGGAATCTGTACCACAGGCCTGAGGGTTCAAAAACAAAGATTTGTTACTTCTCAGAAATAGCAGTTTTAATTAATTAAAATCCTAAAGCAAAGGTTGGGTAAAATGACTAATAGGCTTTATCTTCCTTGATCTTTATTTCCAAGTGCTTTCCCTTCAGAGATTCACTGGGCAAATCAAATAAATAAAAAAGATTATTTTCTCCCTTAAGCCCATCAACACGTACCCCCAACATACTTATATTAGCCATGAGTATTTCTTATACCTCTCTGGATAAAAAAAATTCACATATAACTCAAAAGTACATGAAAGAGCTCCGTTTCTAAAGTATGGCAAGTTTAGGTAAGTCAAATCCTCTTATGCTTAACTAATGCTAAAACCTCTTCACTCAGAACTCAGGACCTAGGACTAACTTTATTGATCCAATAATTACATTAGCTGGAAGAAATCAACTACTCACACTAGCAACTAAATAATTAATTTGTATAACTAATTAGCATAATATAAGAATATTTTACTTGCACAAGCTCCAATCCAGAAAACATCTCCAGAAATCAAATGGACATTGGCCACATTCCACCTCCCAATGGCTTGTTTCAATCAGCACTCACATTTACAAAGAGAAAATAGAGCTACTAACACTTTTGAAAGTCCTTAGATTGTCTGCTACGGGGCAGAGCTATGGAATACATTTAGGTGTCAGGAATAACTTCCTCAACTGCAAATGCATTCAAAGCACAACAGTTCAACATCCTCTATGGTATTTTTTGTTTGTTTGTTTTTGCCAGTGTAATGATTAATCTGGATGTGAGAGTTCCTTGCTCCAAAAAGCAATATGCACACCCTTTCTTCTGATAAAATAAGTGATGGCTATATTTGTCCCATGGCCCAGGATAACTTTTGTTTTCCAGTTGGAAGGTATTTTCTCAACCATGATAGTGACAGTAGATGTTAGCTGCTAAATAACTTAATGACCCAGTTTGACACAGCTTTTGCCAGACTCTGCATTCCGTATGTCTGTCACCATTGCCAAGAAGGAAACTTGTTTATTTAAGACACATTTAACAGAGACCAGACAAATCCAAACTGGGCTGACCAGTGAGATGGCCACCACCTCTAAACAGAAGCCCTTGTCACATACCAGGCAAAACTTTATTTTTCCAGTACTACTGTATGTTTGTAGCTAGCTCTGAATGAACTGATGGCCCATGATATCTTATTTTCTTTTCTTTTTGGCTTTTTTTTTTTTTGAGAGACGGTCTCACTCTGTAACTCAGTCTGGAGTGAAATGGTGTAATCACAGCTCACTGCAACCTCAAACTCTGGGCTAAGGGATCTTCCTGCCTTAACCTCCCAAGTAGCTGGGACCACAGGCATACGCCACTACACTTGGCTAATTTTTTTGTTGTTGTTGTTACAGACAGGGTCTTGCTATGTTGCACAGGCTGGTTTCAAATTGCTGGCCTCAGGTGATCCTCCTGACTTGGCCTCCCAAAGTGCTGGGATTATAGGCATGAGCCATAGTGCCCAGCTGTCTTCTTTTAAATTACAAGTAGTATGTCAGAATAAAGTAGAAATTTAATACTTAAAATAGAAAAAGAACATTCAATAAAGACTACAGAAATTTAGAGAACCTCAGACTACTAGTCTCAAGTGATCCTCCTGACTCAGTCTCCCAAGTAGCTAGCTGGGACTACAGGTGTGCACCACCATGCTCAGCTAATTTTTCCATTTTTTGTGGAAATGGGGTCTCCCTCTTGCTCAGGCTAGCGCGTTATATATTCTAAGCAAGCACTTGACAAAGATTCTTTGTCTGATCAAACTAGTCAGGTTCCTGAATCTTCTCTTAGGTCTATCTGTGTACTTTCTTGTAAAATCCCATTTTAGCAAGAACCCTTCCCCCTCGCCCCCATTCTTGATATCTATTCGGGTTCTTCATCATCCACCATCCCCCAGTGCCCTGGCCTGTCTTCAGCAAGAATCCTGTTAAGTTGATTTAGGCAGAATCCTCCTTACCCTTGATGCACTCTCTTAGTAATTTTCCACTGACTCCCACTTTGCTCCTTGGCTATAAATTCCCACTTGCCCGTGCTGCATTTGAAGGTGTGCCCAATCTCTCTCCCTCACTGCAAAAACCTATTGCAGCGGTCTCTATGCTGATGGCAACAGTCCTGAATAAAGTCTGCTTTACTGTGCTTTAACTATTGCAGGAACCATGGGACCAGCCCAAACTGGGCCTACTCTGCTGGTAACAAAATGTTGAGTTACCTTGTAGGCATAGCACAGCCAAAAATTACAAGTCAATGTAGCACAGGTATGTGCAACAGAAAAAGCTTTGACATCTAACAACACCTGGAACCGACAATTCTTCCCCTTGGAACCAAGAAGACTGGGACATGACCAGCACATGAACAGAACATGATCACTGCAACTCTTTCAGAAGCAAGGGGTCTATTAGCTGGGAAGATTCTTAACATACCTTACTGGTCAAATCTGAAGCCCTCCAATCAGACCCTACCAACCTAACATTACAAAATCCCTTCCCTTGCTCTCCAGGCTCATAAACTTGCCCTAGACCCCAAATCAGGGAGACAGATTTGAGCCCACCTCCGTGTCCTTGCTGGCCAGTCTTGCAATAAAGCCTTTCTTTTCTCAAAAGCCAGTGCCGTAGCATTGACTTCTGTGTGCATCAGGCAGTGATGCTCTATTAATAGTGTCACTGAATAATTATTTCTTTAACACTACCAGGGCCATCACTGGTTTTCAGGATGCCTTTTTAAAACAGAAATGGGAACCCTCTACTCTAAGCCAAAGCAACTCACACCAAGGGCTCCCTCCACTCACAGTTATGGTCTCCACAACCACATGCAGTAGCCCTAGCCCCAAACTCATTCCCTTACTTCTTGGGCCACCAGCCCCTGACAGCGATGTGTTTGGCCCCAGTGCCAGATGTAACTAATTCACACAGGAACTACACACAAAATCTTTAACTTCTCAGCTCTTCATGAGTCTCAACCATTGCCAAAATTGATGCCATTGGAAAGAGGTAATATCTTTTTTTTTTTTTTAAATAAAAACAGGGTTATTGCAACATATGTCTGGTTATTTTTCTCAGTGTTAACAGCCAGGATAATTTGGGAAAGTGTGATGACACTGAAGAGCCAAAAGCAAAGCTATTTTGGGGCAGAAGAATCTAAATTCGTCAACACATCCTTGACTAAATCAGTAAGGATGTAAGACAGCAGGACTAGCACTTCAAAAATTAGATCCAGAGTTTACTTTTTCTTTTCTTTCTTTTTTTTTTTTTTTTTGAGACAGAATCTCACTTTGTTGCCCTGGCTAGCGTGAGTGCCATGGCATCAGCCTAGCTCACAGCAACCTCAGACTCCTGGGCTCAAGCAATCCTACTGCCTCAGCCTCCCAAATAGCTGGGACTACAGGCATGTGCCACGCGCCACCATGCCCGGCTAATTTTTCCTATATATTTCTAGCTGTCCAATTAATTTCTTTCTATTTTTGGTAGAGACACAGTCTCGCTCTTGCTCAGACTGGTCTCGAACTCCTGAGCTCAAACAATCCGCCCGCCTCGGCCTCCCAGAGTGCTAGGATTACAGGCATGAGCCACCGCGCCCGGCCCAGAGTTTACTTTTTCACACTGGAAAAGCTGGGTAATTATATTAAGAGGAACAGGGGTGGGAGGCTAGAATGCCAAATGTTAGACAAGCTACAGAGTTTATTAATATCAAGTACAGTAGCTACACTTCAGTGCTTATACATAAAACCCACCTGAAATTCTGTAAGTAAAATTGAACCACCTACACTCTAGTTTCTGGTCAAAATAACCAAATGCTTGTTCAACTTAGAATTTTTAGAGACAGAAATAGGGCTCTGAACCATAAAGCTTATCATAATATTATTCTTAATAACTGCACTCCAATTTACAAATAAAAGACCAGATTAACTTTAAATTGACCTTTAATTCCTTTGCAGTATTAACATACTAGCTTTGCCAGCTCTGATCACTTGGTGAAGACCTATGCAAAAATCAATGCAAATATAGTCAAGTATGAAACCTCTGAGGCAATGAAGCCCAAAACAGATGGCCTTGTTCAGGGTCAGGCTTTTATATCTCCAGTGCCAAAGAGGAGTATGTGACTTAATTACCAGCTGTCCTAACTGGGCTTCCTGACCTCAGGGCATTAGTTAACCAATATCATGATAAAGTGAATTACAAAGACCAGATGGACATATGGAGATACAGGGAGCTCTGTAAGACTCCCTGTCTTCATGAAGTACACTGGGAATCAGCTCATATTAAGCAAAAGCAAAGCAGCTGTTGAGGTCAAAGAGCTATGATAAATATGCAGAAGCGAGTGTGAAACTATGAAGTAAAAGTAGGGGGAGGGAAGTCCCCACATTAACAATTTGACTTTGTTTCTAAAATGAAAACATTTTTCTAATGAAATTATTCCTCTCTCTATATATACACAAACCTGCTGATATGGTGCATAATCATCAATGCAAAACTGGATAAAACATGCCTGAAACCAATCTTTTATCTCAAGTTTCCAACCCCCTTTAATAATATTATCAAGTAATCATCATAATATATCCCAAGTGACCGAGATCTAACTTCATTTTCATCTTTAGAAGATGGAAAAACAAGAATTTCTCTGGTTTCCAAGGCAACCGAAAGAATTCTAAAAGCAAGTGAATATTCCTGCAGATACACTATACCCTATTCAGCATGGTAGAGATTTCAAGTAACAATTTTTAATCAATTTCTAAACAATCACTAAGCACAAGGACTCAGATCATACTTCAAAGTCCAGCTTTGGGGCCGGGCGCGGCAGCTCACGTCTGTAATCCTAGCTCTTTGGGAGGCCGAGGCGGGCGGATTGTTTGAGCTCAGGAGTTCGAGACCAGCCTAAGCAAGAGCGAGACCCCATCTCTAACAAAAATAGAAAGAAATTAATTGAACAGCTAAAAATATATAGAAAAAACTAGCCGGGCATGGTGGTGCATGCCTGTAGTCCCAGCTACTTGGGAGGCTGAGGTTGCTGTGAGCTAGGCTGACACCACGGCACTCACTCTAGCCAGGGCAACAAAGTGAAACTCTGTCTCAAAGAAAAAAAAAAAAACAAAGTCCAGCTTTGCCATTTAGTAGTAAGTTACTTTTAATAGTTAGCTTACTTTCCTCATTTAAAATAATAACAATAATAACTATTTGATACACTTGTTATAAGGATTAAAATAAATAATTTATGAAACATACTTAGAATGCTGCAAGGCACACAGAGGGCACTCAGTAGAAGGCCATTTATTTAGTTAAAGAAGATCTGGTTAACTTAAATGATCAGATGAACATCATTTAAGGCCCACAAGTCCATGGAAGCTTGGAAAAAGAGCTCTGAAACAGAGGCATATAAAGAGAAGGAAATACCAAACCAAGGTGGGAAAAACACCTTAGCAGCAAAACAGAAGTGCTCTGCACAATGAACTTCATTCAGTGAAGCACAGTCCTCTCATGAATGAAGTTGTTCAAAAGCGAAGGTTTAACAGCCATGTCAATGGAAGCTAGAGAAGGACTCTTTGCAACCAAAGAAGAAACGATAATTAAATGGTTCACAAGACTCAAAAGACAGGGTATATTCAGTAAAACATGATGAAGTGATTTTAAAATGGGAAAAACGTGAGAACTGAGGAAGCTTTCTATTCCTTTTTATAATGCATTAAAAAAAAGCATACATTCTATTCAGTAATAATATACATCTGTATGCCCCAGTAGCCTTGCCTCTAGCTCTAAGGAGTTTGTTGAGTCTCTCTCAAATTTTCAAAGGAATGTATGTCTTAATCTAAAGAAATTAGTTCAGCAAAGGTGTTTCATTATTAGTACTATTTAGCCATTTAGAATCTTTGTCCAAAAGACCCCAAAGTCTCTGATTATTTCCTTCCAAAATATTTTTTAAAATTCATACTATTTGGACATTTACAAAACACATTTATAGAGATGTTTGCTAAACCCATCTCCCATCAGAGAAGTAATATAATAAAACAACCCTATTACATCATACATATGTAATTAGACTATGTTACATGTGTAAGATGTGGTGGGGACACCATGGAAAAACAGCTAATGTACAAAGAGTTTATTCTGAAAAGTCACTTATTTGACAAGCATAATATCATTTATATAAAAAGACAATATGCTTGGGTGGGGAAGCGGGGCCAAAAAAAAAAGACAATATGCTTGAAACTCAACAGATTTGTTTGAGTGATGAACTACTGTCCTATCATTTAAAAACAATTAATTACAAAAGAGAACGTAACCAATATAGTCAAGAGTTAATGTGAGAAACTATTCAAAGGGAAATATTTTCTCAAAATGAATTAGCAATGTTACAAAATTTTTTAGAACATGTTTCCAAAGCTAGAGATTTTTCACATAGGAATTAGGCCTCCATGTTTCCACTGGATTAAGTACAGAGCACAAGGGAAGCATATGGTGAATGAGAATCACCCATAAGCGTAACCCACTTTTCATGTTCATATGTATCTATTAAAAGAAAAACTGAAAATGATAATCTTTGCAGGGACATAAATGGGTGTATATTTTTGTGAACCTTCCATTTCTTGGCAATTAAGGTTAATTTATGATGTTAATAATTGTACCACATAAGTAAATTTTCTGTTCAATTTCCTTTTAAATTTTTTCCTCTATCCCTTTCTTTTGTTTTACCTCTCTTTTTAAAAGTCTTAATCTCTTACCTAAATATAATTGGAATAAAGTAACACTAAAAGCATGTTAACTGCCAATGTGCAATGAAACTTGTAAAAACTTGCAAGCACAAAGGAGTGCATGAGAAAAATGAATATGTGGTCAGATACATATCATAATTTTTTCCCAACAGGTCTGTTCAAGTTGACAATTATAAAAATTGAAAATAGAACTTTAAAAAGTTAGTTGTAAAAATGTCTATTTCAAATGTCTGTTTCTGGGAGCTTATTCAGATAGGAGAAAAATAGTTTGAGCAATGATGATGACATTATCCATTGCTAATCCAAAATTCTACTAATAGCAGATATCATCTGCAAATGCCCAAGAAGATATATTATCTATCTTAAAAACTATTATGGGCTGGGTGCGGTGGCTCACGCCTGTAATCCTAGCTCTCTGGGAGGCCGAGGCGGGCGGATTGTTTGAGCTCAGGAGTTCGAAACCAGCCTGAGCAAGAGCGAGACCCCAATTGGACAACTAAAAATATATAGAAAAAACTAGCCGGGCATGGTGGTGCATGCCTGTAGTCCCAGCTACTCGGGAGGCTGAGGCAGGAGGATCGCTTGAGCCCAGGAGTTTGAGGTTGCTGTGAGCTAGGCTGATGCCATGGCACTCTAGCCCGGGCAACACAGTGAGACTTGGTCTTAAAAAAAAAAAAAACTATTATGAAGATAGAAAGT
>CAUYSK010107265.1:0-32636 GCA_963575035.1 Avahi laniger | reverse complement strand
ATACATGCAATGGAATATTATTCGACCTTAAAACAGAAAGAAATCCTACCATTTGTAACATGTATGAACCTAGAGAAGATTATGCTAAGTGAAATTAGCCAGTCACAGAAGGACAAACACTACATAATTCCACTTCTGTGAAATATTTACAGTAGTCAAACCCATAGAAGGGAAAAACAGAATGCTGATTGTCAGGAACTGGGAAGTTGTTGCTCAATAAAGTTTTAGTCATACAAGGTGAAAAAGTTCTAGAGATCTCCTGTACAACATAGAACCTATAGTTAGTAAAACATTATTGTGCACTTTAAAATGTTAAGAGGATATCCATCCTCGGCCAGTACTTTAAAAAAATGTTGAGAGAATAGATTTCAAATCAAGCCTCCTTTACAACAAAACACACACACACAAACACAAGAAAATTTTGCAGGTGACAGATATGTTTAGTATCTTTATTGTAGTGAAAGTATCCTCGGTGTATATGTGTGTTCAAACTCAACAAAATATATGCATTAAATATGTGTACTCTTTTGTGTTTTAATTTCATACCAATAACATTTAAAAAGTGTTTGAATTTTACTTAATTATATGAAATAGAAAATGATATTCCCCTTAAGCCTCTTTTTTTCCACACACTACCACAACAGCACCCCTCAGCTTTACATACACTGTGCATATTTGGTACATCTCCCTCTAAGATGTTTGTATATTTCTTTTTCCTTTGCCCACATTACATATGGATAGATGACAAAGACTGAGGAGCCAATGGGGTGAAGCTGTCCTCTGTGGGATTATGATAGAACACCTCAAAGTCAGAATCCCACCCAGGTGGAACTGTAGATAGATTATAAATGTGTCAGTAGATGACCAAAAAGAAAGATGCTTGTAAAGTAATCCAAAATTACATCACTCACCCCTGTTGTTTTGTTATTTTCACCTCAGTAACATTGACATAGGCAATCTCTTCCAATTATTAAAGTCTGCATAGTATTCTATAATATAGATATTCCATAATAGTTAATTTAACCAATTAACTATTGACAGACAAATATTTGATTTTTTTCCAACAAAATAGGAAATAACAGGAAGAAACTTTAATTTCCAATTGAGTTGGAAATGTCAATTTAAAAGAAATCTACCTTATGATTATGAAGATTTATTTTTAAAAGCACTTGTCTGTTTTTAAGTTGTTTCTGTACTCTCAACTAAATGGTTTCTTTATGGTGGATGCCTTAAAATTTCTAAATGTTCAATAATGCAGAATTTATTTATAATTAAAGGTTTTTCCTTGGTATAAATTAATGAGCATATTTTTACTTATTCAATTTTTTTTCAAAATATGAACAAGTGAATGAATAATTTGATCCCAGATAAGAAAGAATTGATGCTAACACTAAGTCTCCTGAATGAGAATTAATTAATGAAATAATAAGGGCTTGTCTCCAAGTCATACTGTAGTAAACTAAAAGAAGAAGATAATTATAATTTTAAAGTTAACTTGATTTTATTAATTTTCTATTAAAATTTGAGATTTGGCAGGAGGAAAGCACAGTACTCTTTTTAAAATTAGTTATTGTCAGAGCTTATTATTCTCCTATTGAAAATTTTTAAAATATTTTAAAAAACAAAGTTCAGGAAGATGGTGGACCAGAAGCAGCTTGCATAATGCTGCTCACGGAGAGAAAATCAAAAGTGGCAAGTAGATACCCACTCTTGGACCCACTGTGTGAGTGAGAGCCCTGGGAATCCACAGAGAGGAAGTGGGAGGGAAGGGAAGAAGACAGAAGTGGGACAAGCTGCCAAGCAGGACTGGAGGTACTTAGGGAAGGTGCCCACATGATGAAAAGGGACAGAGATAACCCCAGGCTCCATGCTTCCCCTGAAGATACTGCAGACTGGAGCAGGGGGAAGGACTCCCAACTTGTACAGAGACCTGACTGGAGGCTGTGCAGCTGCATTGCTCTGGAGAGAAGGGATGGCTGGCTTGAGAGCCCTGGGCACTGCAGCTGGTGCCATTGTAACATCCCAACCCTGGGATGCTACTTCTGCCCAGGGGTCAGATCTGTGACTGTTGTCTCCCCCTTTCCCCTGCCAAGCTGAGAGGGAGCAAGAAATCCTAGTGCTTGCATGCACTCCATGGGCAGGTAAAGTACACCACCGCCACTGCCACCTAAGCAGAGCAGGAAGCCACAGGCTTGTGCCTGCTGCAGTGGCCTGGGACACCCTGCGCAATCACACCTCCCATGGGCCCATAGGCCTCAATGCCCAATATCTGCTCCACTGCTGCTGCTGCTGCCTGGAAGGCCCAGAGCAGGGTGAAAATTAGCACAGCCACTGCCTTTGAATCTGAGAAGACTGCACACTGTAGCCCTGTGCAGTCCTGTGCAGGGACCGTGGGCACCAGGCCCTGTGAGCACTCTGTCCCACCTGTGAGTCCAGCACTGCAGCTGCCCCAGCCTGTGAGTAAGAATATCACACCCTGTGGACCAGCTCTGTCCCATGCAGGCTCCGTGTCCTGTGTGTGCTCTGCCCTGGGATCCTGCTCCACTCCGTGCCTGAGCTGTAGCCCACAGGCCCACTCTGCACTGGGGGCTCACTCCACCCACTAGGCCCATTCCACACCAGGAGCCCATTTCGCTCCATGGACCTGCTCTGCACTGGGGGCCTGTTCTTCTCTGTGGGCCCTCTAGACCCTGTGTGCCTGCTACACGCTGCGCATGCATCTCACCCTGTGCACATCTGGTGGTACCCAAACACCCGGTACCTCAGCCGCCCAGGCCTGCAACCATGTGCACTGTGCCCGGTGGACCTCCACCGTCCTACATGCACACCTCTTACTCCTGGCCAGCCCCAACCCACATGTGCACTTTGCACCAGGGGCTGGCCTTGCCACAGTGGCTCAATGATAACCACAGACGAATAGGGAGGACAATGCAGAGCAGCAGTGCTAAAGACTTGTAGTGCATATGCCCCTCCCGTGCCTGGTCATGTTTCCAGAGAAGGACCCAAGCATACCATCCAGGAAACATCCTTATCTTCACCTAGCAACAGGGGTCCCAGCAGAAAGGAACAGGTATACCATATCTGCTTTCTGTTTCGAGCTGAGAGAAGAGGACACAGATGAGAAGGAACCAGAATAAATCCCCTGGCAGCATGAAAAAACAGCTGTCTCCACACCTTCAAAGGATCATAAAAACTCTCCAGTAATGAACACCACACCAAAAGGAATTCAGATTATGGATGCCAATACGATGAATGAAATTGAAGAGATGGTAGAAAATCATCTCAAAGAAACAAACAAACAAAATTCACGACACAAATGAAAAATTCACTGAAGAAATAGATAACATTAGAAAAGAGATAACAGAACTTAAAGAAATGGAAGGGTCGGTCATCTCAGGAATTTCAAAATATATCAGAAAGCTTTAACAACAGACTAGATCACCAAAGGAAAGAATTTCAGAGATTGAAGGTAAGGGTTTCAAAGTAAACCAGACAGTAAAAAATGTAGAAAAAGAACAAAGAGGAATGAACAATCACTGTGAGAAATGTGGAATTATGCAAAGTGAGAAAATATGATCAATTATTTTATCTAATTCTCTTATTATCTATGAAGCATATTAAAGTAAGCTAGTCACTATTTATGTGCCTATAAGAAAATTCATATTGAAATAAAATTTTTCATACTTTTCCATATTATAAATGTAATTTTTCTTTAAAGATTAAAAATGATGTTTCTAATGTCCACAATTATAGCTGGAGACTTCAATACCACTCTTTCAATCACTGATAGAACAACTAGACAGAAATTAAGGGAAGATACAGGAAAACTTAACACCATCAACCAACAGGATCTATAGAATATGCCACATAACAACAGCAAAATTGATATATAAGATTATTTTGAAATTTACATAGAAAGGCAAAAGAACTAGAATAACCGAAACAATTTTAATAAAGAGATTAAAATCGGAGGAATCATTCTACCTGATTTGAAGACTGATTATATAAATCCAGTGATCAAAACTGTTTACTATTAGTAGAATGACAGGCGCATGAATCAATGGAACAGAATAGATCCACCCAGATACAGCCAATTAATTTATAACAAAGATTAAAATGAAATTTGATGAAGAAAATACAGCCTTTTCAACAAATGGGTGCAAGTAGACATCTACAGAAAATAAAAAATTTCCATACATAAGCATAAATTAACTCAAATGGATAAAAGTTTAAAATATAAAATGTAAAACTATAAAACTCAGAAAAAAGCATAAGAGGTAATCTTTGGAATCAAGGTCTAGGGAAAAATTCTTAAATTTGACATGAAAGCCTAATATATAAAATGATAATTTATAAATTGGGCCTCATTAAAATTTTTGATGTGTGAAAGACTCTGCTTCGGGAATGAAAAGACAAGCCATAGAGGGAGAGAAAATATTTGCAAAACACATATCTGACAAAGGAATTGTGTCTTGAATATGTTATTAATAGAACTATATAAACTGAGCAGTAAAAAACCAAATAGCCCAATTGAAAAATAGGCAAGACATTAAGATTTATTTCACCATAAAAGGATGTACAGATGGCAAGGAAGCTTATTAAAAATGTTCAGCATCATTAGTCATTAGGGAAATGCAAATTAAAATTGCATTGAGTAATCACTACTCATATATCACAATGACTAAAACAAAAAATAGTGAAAATACCAAATACTGGCCAGAAAACAGAGAAACTGGATCACTGATACAAGTGCTGGTGGGAGTATAAAATGATAAAACCACTCTGGGAAGTTGCTCAGTTTCTTAAAAAACAAAACATGCAACTACCATATGACCCTACAGTTGCACTTCTGGGCACTTTTCCCAGGGATATAAAATGTTTTATGTTCACACAAAACCTGTACATGAATGTTTATAGCAACTTTATTTCTAACAGCCCAAACCTGGAAACAACCCAGATGTCCTTCAATGGGGGAATGGTTACACAAACAGCGGTGCCTCCATACTATGTAATACTACTCGCCTATAAAAAGGAAAAAATTGTTGTTTGATGCAACAACCTGGATGAACTGACAGAGAATTATATTAGGTAGAAAACACCAATCCCTAAAGGTTACATACCACATGCTTCCATTTATGCGAAATTTTTGAAGTAACAAAATTTTAGAGATGGAAAACAGGTTACTGGTTGCCAGGGCTTAGGAAGTGGGTTGAGGTAGCAGGGGATTGTTATTCTAAAAGAGCAACTTGAGGTATCCTTGTGCTGAAGAAAATGTTCTGTATCATGCCTGTTTCACTGTTGATGTACTGGTTGTAATATTACACTATAGTTTTGCAAGATGTTAGCATTAGAGGAAACTGAGTAAGGGGTAGATGTTGATCTTTCTGTATTATTTCTTTCAATTGCATGGGAATCTATAATTATCCATATTTATCCCAAAACAAAAAATTTAATTTAAAGTAAATGATGCTCCTAGAAAAACTGTGATGTCTAACATGTGCAATGACAGCTAGTATGTTAGTTTGGCAGAGATACCCTAAACAACTGTAAATTACAAATTTAATGGATGTTTAAAATTTAGAAAACCAATACACGGTTGCTACACTTGGTCCAGGTGATTGAACTTAGAATTGTGATTATTTTTGTCATTAGAGACAATGATAGTTTGTCTTTTTTGCAGAACAGTCCTCCATTAAGTAAGATTGATACTGGAAAAATGTCCAACTGTTTTATTTATTTATTTATTTTGAGAAGGAGTCTTGCTCTGCTGCCCAGGCTAGAGTGCTGTGGCGTCTGCCTAGCCCACAGCAACCTCAGTCTCCTGGGCTCAAGCAATCCTTCTCTCTCAGCCTCCTGAGTAGCAGCTGGGACTACAGGCCTACAGATGCACGTCAGCACACCTGGCTAATTTTTTTTTGTATTTAGTAGAGACGGGGTCTCGCTCTTGCTCGGGCTGATCTCTGACACCTGAATTCAAGCGATCCTGCTGCCTCGGCCTCCCAGAGTGCTAGGATTACAGGTGTGAGCCACCACGCCTGGCCTGTTTTAATTTAAAGAAGAATCTTTGCCAGTTGAGATAGTCTATTTTTCTTCACATTCTACCTCAATGATTCTGCTACTAGTAGGAACACAACTTTGATGTAATCTGTATGCTTTTCGATCTAGTGTGGACTCCTGTAGTAATTCAACAAAGACTTCTGATGCATTGAAACTACAGAACAATTCCAACCGGCCTACCCCCGTGATTTTTAAATAAAATTGCTATTTATTACTAGTTCTCTCAGCAGGCTAAAAAAATCAACAAGTTCAAATAAAGTTGATTTTTGTATCTCATCTCTGAGAAAACAAGAAATGGTATATTCCTAAGGAAAAATGCCACATACACATATGCACGCCTACACACAGTCTTATACACAAACACACACATACACATAGACATTAAAGAACTTTTAATGAGGCCATTTTAGGGCAACGAAGTTAAATCTGAAATATCCAAAGTAGAACAAGTTATGAGTATTTTATAAAAAATAAATAATATTAACATAGTCTGAATCAAATTGTATTTACACATGTTATCTATATGAATTTTTAAGGTGGGAATCCTTATGTCTGTTTTAGAGATTAAAAAACAGATTTGGACAGGTTAAGTGACTTACTTGCCCAAAGTAGCATATTTGTTAGTGATAAAAATAATCACTAAAATTGTTGATAAATTAACATGTGTCACTGCTACAAATATGTTACATGGCTTTTTTCATTTAACACTCAAAATAATCTTACATGAAAAAAACTATTGTCTCAATTTCAAAGATGAGAGCCTTAAAGTAATTTGTACATCATCTTGCGGTAGATGTGTGATAGTGCCAGCTTTTGATCCAGATAGCCAAACCCTACAGTCCACTCATTTGATCAATATTTTCTGCTGAAAAATGGCAAATTCAGAATTCAGCCTTTCCTTGCCTAGAAAAGGATTACTTCTCATCTAAATACAAAGAGAAAAACTGAACAGCAAAACTTCAGTGACTTGTGAGACAATATCAAATAATCTTTCATATATATATATAATTATGTCATTATATATAATTGGAATTTCAGAACATTGTGTGGAAAATACATATTTGGAAGAATGCTTGATGAAATAATGTTCAAAATTTTTGCAAATTTGATTAAAATTACAAATTGACAGATCCAAGAAAGTCAATGAATTTCAAACTGAAGAAACATACAGAAAATCATGCCAGGACACATAATCAGAAATCTAAAAACCACTGATAAAGAGAAAATTTAAAATCATCCAGAGAAAATAGACACAGTGTATTATGTGATTAAAATAGGAACAAAGTTTGGAATGTGAATCGACTTAATCAGAAATTGTATAAACCAGAAGACAATGAATAAATATCTTTACAGTTCTGGAGGGGAAAAATAACTGACAGCCTAGAAGTCTTTACTCAGTGAAATTATTTTATAAAATAAATATGAAATAAAGACAATTCCAAACACACACATATACATACATACACACACACACACACACACACACACATAATCAGTCAATTTTAAAGGGTTAAATCATACAAAATATGTTTTCAAGCAAAAAGGGAAATAAATACTAAATTAATGACAGAAATGTATGAGAAAAATTTCTAAATCTTTAGAAATTAAAGAACATCTTTAAATAACTCATGTAAAAGAAAATTCAGAAGGGGAAAATTAGGAAATATTTGAACTGAATCAAAATGAAAATGAGCTATATTAAAATATATGTGAGGCAGCTAAAGTAGTTCTTATAGGAAAATAATATTAAAATAATTATTAAATTATATTATTAATTTGTAATTAAATTTATTTTTATTGTTTGAACTATAAAAGAAAAAGAAATGTCTCAAATCAGTGATCTATGCCTCCACATGAAAAGCTAAATATGAATATAAAAAATATAAAAAAATTAAGAAGAGCAAATGTAACTTCCCCAGAAGGGGAAAAAAAAAGAAGAAGAAGGGTAGAGGTCAATGAAATAAAAAGGAGAAATACGATCAAGCATACTAGATGTAATCATTGATTATATTGGCAGAAATAATTTGCTTACACTTCCTTTCTGGACCAGGAAATTTCTACCTTAGTTCATGCATTTTAATTTTAAATAAATCCTCAAGTCATTAAAATAGCATTGGTGCTTATAGTAATTTGACTCCAGTACATCTCTGCTTCACCACACACTCCTATGTATCCGTATGCATCAAAGAACTTAGTGATCTTTTAGCAAAAAGGTGGGGCCCGCGGTGCCTCACAACTGTAAATCCTAGCACTCTGGGAGGCCAAGGCAGGATGATCAGTTGAGGTGGGAGGATCGCTTGAGATCAAGAGTGTTGAGACCAGCCTGAGCAACGGCAAGACCCTGTCTCTACTAAAAATAGAAAAAAAAAAAATTAGCCTGGTGTGATGGAGCGCCCCTGTAGTCCCAGCTACTCCGAGGAGTGAGGCTGCTGTGAGCTAGACTAGGCTGACTCCATGGCACTCTAGCCTGGGTGACAAAGGGAGACTCTGTCTCAAAAGAAAACAAAAAGCAAAAAAAAACCCAAAAAGGTAGGATTGTACATCTTGCCTTCCATGGGTAGGAAAACGTAAGAGATACTTAATTCTCTTTTTGCAAAAGCAATATTTTTTACATGTATGATTTAAGGGAAAATATTGAAAACATCATAACATACTGAAGAGTTGCATAAAATTCACTTCTGCATAAAACACATACTGAGCCCTGTAAGTCAAAGTTTTGAGATTCATTTGATGTTGCCTACACTGTCTAGTCCCTTTGCAGAGAATGTACTCCTCTTCCTCTCTGTCTTCGGGGGAACTCATCTTTATTCATCTTCAAAATTCACTCATATGCAACTTCTTCTATGATGTTTTCTGAAATGGACACATTGACCTGACTTCTTAACTCAAAAGGCTCTCTCATTAGCCATATCCCAGTTACCTTCTTTGCCTTTGTGAAATCATTCCATCACTCCATGCTTCCGCCAATATGTGGTCTCCGTGGGAAATTCACAGCCTCTCACCACCCTGGGTTAAATAGTTTGTCCAGAGGTATGCATGTGATTCAACTGGAGTGCTTTCCAAGGAATTTTTAAACTGGAGCTAATAGCATTATAATATTTGGCCCAAACTAAAATATTGTAATTCATTATAGCTTAAAGTAATACAATTTTTAATGGAAGTGTGCTTTAAAAAAATGTGGTATGGGACCACAAAGTAGTGGTGAATGGCATCATACTGCCATTCACAGAAAGATGTAAATTAGGTAAGTGGGAATAGTGGATGATTGCATAGGGGAAAATGAGTGAATTTTTTTTAACCTACTGAGCTTAAAAGAACCCCAAAAGAAAGTAGCTAAACAGACTTATTTTATTTTATACTAGGGTTCAATTTCTGATGTTACCAATACTTGTTACATGACATTGAACAAGTCATTTTATCTCTCAAACTTGTTTTCTCATCTGTAAAAAAAAAACTATTAACTCTGTAGAGTGGTTTTGAATATCAGTGGAGATAACGTGGATAAAATATTATACACCCTCCCGACATCTTTGACAATCACTTGGAACATAGTCCCATTATTTAGCTAGTACCTTACTAGGTTAATTTGCAAGAAAGTGTTGAAAAAGTAGGTTTCTTGAACTAGAAGTTATTCACGATACAGTTAGCTGCAGCAGTCACATAAGCTGATGAATATATACTGTTATCAATGTAAATGACAGAAACATGTCTTTCTGGAGTGCAATTACCTCCTCAAAGGATAGTAATTATTTACATTATTCAACCCTTTTGCCTCTCCTTTTCCCTCGCTATCTTTCCTCCCTGCCAGATACCTATACCAAACTTTAAACATACAGACCTATCAGGATAGTGCTGTTCTGACAGTATCACCTATGTTTTCTATGCTGACCTCTTATGCTATCCTTTCTCTCTCTTTCACATACTACCTTTGGTAATATCCCAATCCAATCCATTACGCAAGTCACAGAAGAAAGTGGAGCTCTTCCCTAATTACCTGTTCCCTTGCGGGACAGATAATTCAAAATTGAGATCAGGAATTTCACTGTATTTACTGTTATTGCCAGCACATACTATATACTCCTTATAAGCAGGTGTAGCAGAGTGCTAGGTGTTAGTAACTGAGAATGCTTAAATAAAACATTATACAAGAGAATCCACTTTACCTCTCTAAATAATGGACATGATCTCTATCTACAAACAAGAGTTCAAAATAATCCACTTTCCTTTGGTACAGGGAAACAGGATATATGTCAAGGATGCAACTGGAGAAGGTAAAACTTATGTCGAACAACAATAAACTCCAATATCCATTACACAAAATTGTCAGGGAACTTTCCATAACTCTGAGCGAGTCTTCAATTGTCAAAGTAAAGTTTGTAAAATCATATTTTATTCCCTAGTGCTTCGAATCATGCTGTTATGATTTTGTTCTATAATGTGCTTGACATTAATACTTCTAGCCTAAAAAAAGGTTAGAAATAATGATTAAATATCTCTAAGAAGGACAAAACAGAGTGTTTTTTTAATTGTGAAAAATAATATTTTGGACTCTATAGGGTAAAGCATAAAGTTTCTTATGTGAGTATATTCTCTTTCTAAGGATTCTTAAGTAAATTATAATTTTTTAATTTAGATTCAGAAAGCCAACATTAAGTTCAAGTGTATATAATAGAAAGGTAATTTTTTAGCAAATTATTATTGAGCATAAAGAATGACAGTCCTAAATAAATATGCAGATACCTCACAAAAATATGTTAATAATATTGTCCATTGTTTCATATTATTCTGATATAGGCTTTCTAATCATGTGAACTATAAAGTTACTACTTTAACATATGTATATAATTTTTAGTCTCTGACAACCTCAAGATGGTTAACTATTATGGATAATGACTATTAAACTGAATTAATGTTGAATTAGTCTATTCTTCAATTGCATATTTAAATATCATCACAAATTCCCTGTATAATTTAAATTATTTTTTGTTATTGTCATTATATTCATCCAAAGGAAAAAAAACTTTGAAAGATTCTGTTTATGTGTAAAAGTATCTCCAAAACAACGTTTAATTTTTCATAGATTTTAGTTTACATACATTAAAACTATTTTTAATAAGAAAAGCATTACTTGATTGCTATAGAAAATTCAAAAAACATAGAAAAATATAAGGAAAAAACAGATAATGTGTAATTTCCAAATTTAGAAAACATACTATTAAAATTTCTCTATACTTCTTTTAGCCTTTCATACACACACACACATACACACACACACACACACACACACACATCATAAAGGATACTAGTTCACAAACTCATTGTTTTCTATGTTGAGAGAAAAATGTCTCATACAGTGTTAAGGGGTTCAGGAAAGTGGGTACTCTGGAAACCAGCTTGGCATAAACAAGATGAATTTGGCTTTATCGAATATTCTAATGTTTGGTAGGGTTAGTCCTCCTCTCTTTTGTTACTTTTCTCTCTTTCTCTGTTTCTCTCTCTCACTATGTTTTTGTTTTGTCTTGTTTTTTAAGTTTGCCAAGGAACTCTAGAATCCACTTGTCTGGTTCCTAAAAGAACTGCTGATCATTTTATTGTGATTATAATAAAAATATATATATTATTATGTATGTAGTAAGCACACCTGTATAGTCTACATAATTCAATAGATTTACATTTTGAGATACAGACTTGTTTTTTTTGTTTACCGTGTGGACCCCTGGTACTTGTGTCAGTGCCTGGTCAAGAGTAGGTGCTCAAATATTTATTGTGTATTCTTAAGAATCTTCAAATATTTATTGAAAGATAAATTAAATTTCACATATACTCTTGTATTTTCTTTAGTGATACGTAGGTGATCAGGTAAAGAACAGAGAATTCAGGTGTTCATCCAGGGTTGGACATTTTCTGCATCAATGTTTCAGCAGGAGAGAGTAGCAAGTGAAAAACAATAATTGCATTATATCTATCATTAGTGATGATGAATCGAAGTGAAAGCACATAAACACACACACACACACACACACACACACGCACGCGAGCGTACAAGATGAAGGCAAGAAGATGCTGATATGGAGAGACTATGTTGAACTGAGAGGGAGGAACTCCTGGAGTGCAAGTACTTGTGCCATTAAAGAACAGAGAATAGAGAGAAAAATGATTTGGCTGTTCCAGAAAGGAATATCTGCCTTTAGTGTTGGGAACAACTGGTAGAAAAACCGAACTACTCAAGTGCCACACGGCCCTTTATATGGCAATCTCGTCTCTCATCTTTGTCTTCTTACTTATTCTTTCATATCTTCACAGAAAAAAAATTGTACTGCAAATATCCATATTTTATGTTAAAACTTAGTGATATTTCCCTTATAATCAGCAAATGTAGGAACTATCACCCCTTATATGAAACAATATACTGGATTTCCTACCTATCAAAATACAGTAAGAAAAAATAAACAAAATGTTAAATTAAAGAATTAAATTAAGAAACATTAACAATTAATTAAAAGATAGCAAGAAAATCATAATTCTTCTCCTATAAAATGTCTATTCATAAAATGCAAATGAATCTAAATTCAAATTATTAGAATTAATGATGGTTCAGAGAAGTTAAATAAGTTCAGAGAAATTAATATAAAATAAATTATTTTTGAAATTATATTTCACCAACTGGAAACTCTAAAATATAATTTTAAAACTACAATCTTCCTGGTTGTAACAAAATAGAAAGAAAAATAAGTTATGATTTAAAATGATTAAATATCAGACATGTAACAATTCTCTCCTCATTGATAAGCAAATTTCTAAAATTTCAAGCAAAATTCAAAAACATTTTTATGGAGCATGAAAGAGAGATTCAAAAAGATATATGGAAATGAAAATTTCCAAGAATTAGAGGCATTTTTTAAGAAGAAAAGAAAAAAGATTATGATGCAGGGATTTTCTGAATCAAACATCAAGTTAATTATAATTCTGTGCTGATAAAGGCAATGAGATATTTCACAGACAGAGAAAAATAGACCAATGGAACAAAAATAGAGAGTTTAGAGACAACTTCACGTGTATATGAAAATTCGACCTGTAATAGAGTGATCATTGTGAATCAATAGGAAAAGGATTGATGCTTCAATAATAGTTTTCCGTATGGTAAAACTGAAACCAACACCAGACAAACACACCAAAAATAGTTTTCTCCTTCACTCCATGCACAAAAATCAATTTTGTTGGATTATTTTCCCACATAAGGAAAATAATATTTTAAAACTTTAGAAGAAACTGTTTTTTTATTAAATTAGGACAAAACTTTTTTAGACAAACATATAAGTTATAAAGGAAAAGATTAATTCACCATGTTAAAATGAAATACTTTTGTTTATCAAGAGACACCATTCAAAAAGTGAGAAGTCTAGCCACAGGCAAAGAGGAGATATTTGTAAGAAATTTAACAGAAAAACATTGGTATTTAGAATATACAAATAATACCACTAACCAGTAAGAAAAAATAAAAATGACCCAAAAGAAAACAGCAGGTAAACAGTCAAGTCACAGAAGGAATCTTAGTGGCCAAAACCCATTAAAGATACTTTATCCCACTTGCAACAGGGAAAATGCAAATCAAAATCATGCTGATGAATAATTCAACACTTTATCATTTTGTACAAATTAAGTCAGCAATCTCTAACATTGCAGAGAACATAGAGCAGAAGGTATGCATGGCAGAGGTATAAAATGTCACAAACCGTTGGGAAAGAGGTGTAAAATGTCACAGCCATTTCTATGAGCTAAAATTATATCATTTTATTTACCATGTTTACTCCTCGGTATATAAGCTAAAGAATTCTTGCATATTACTAAAGAAGGCAGGTAAAACCATGTTCATAGCAGCCTTATTTATAATAAAAAAAAACTAGAAGCAGCCTAACTATCTATCAACACTCCCATGGAATACTACTCAGACATAAAAAAGAATGAAATAGCATCTTTTTCAGCAACTTGGATGGAACTGAACTTACAGAAGAAAACAGAGAGTAGAATGACAAGTGTATGTGCATATGTGATATATGCATATGAGCACACACACACATGTAAATTTTTTCTCCCAAATATTGTTTTCTTCTTGCTATCCTCTCCTTCTGAAACAGTTATCTCTGTCTCAAACTCTCTGTATACATATATATACTTATTTTTAATATTAATACATTATATGTACAAATACATACTATATATTAAGCATATGAAGGATATGAAATGCATGGGAATGATTGATCTTCAATTTAGAAAGAAGCTACCCCTTCAGGGCTTGGGGCAGCAAGAGGCTTGAGTCAGGGAATAGCGTTACCCAGGGTACTGCAACAGTGGGGTATCATTTTAGCTCTTAAGCTAGGAAGTGTTTACCAGATGTGCATTTACTATTTATAATACTCTTTGTTATGTGCTTAAGGTTTCCTTATTCTTTAAGAGTCAACTGCACTACTACAGATGAAATACTGCTAAGGGCCTGAACTGTGGTATATACGTAAGAGTGACAAGAGAGAGTCCCTGTTGTGAGGAATCCTTCAGAGATCAAATAATTACAACTTGGTCATTAACTTGGGGAGCAAAGGAAAGGTTTCTGGCTGAGGATCTTGAGTTGACAGTTTCGCTAAACAGCATAAGGAGTGCCTGGGAAAGAGTATTTGGTATTGCAGCACTCTGTTGTCTTTATGTTCTTGTAGATTAGCTGGTAGTTGTTACTGATGATGGCTTTTGAGAAAACAGCAGAAGCAGAGCGGTTTCCGACCTTCCGTCAGCCTTGTGCCCTAAAGCAGGTCATAAGACCTAGGGAGAATTTCTAACCTTCCCCTGAAGAAGGTCATAAGATCCTCATGTGAGAGGCACCCTCCTTATTCCCAGAGGAAAAAAAATGAAGACACAGAGGTTCAAAGAAGAATACGAACAAACAATCCTTGCTAAGTTTCCCACAGTTTATTATGATTAGATCACATTTCCCTTGTCCATACTTTCCCCATGACTGCTTGTCATCAAAACTAGACATGCATAAAAATACACAGATTTTGTTGCTTTGGGGATCTTCCTTTCTGAAGGCTCCCATGGCACATAAAACTTATATTAAATAAATTTGTTTGCCTTTTTCTTGTGAATCTGTCATTTGTTACAGGAACCTCAGCCATGAACCTAGCAAAGGAATAGAAAGATCTCTATTTTCCCTCATATTGAGTCATGTTTCATTTTCATGTTCTTGAGAAAGAATAACCTCAGTTTCTGGGAAGTTTATCCACGAGTTGTATTTTCCACATATGTTTATATTACTGAATAGTTAAAAAATAAAACCCTCCATCATTTGTTTAGTGGAGTACAAAAGATCAAAATGTGGAGTTGGGTTATTCTAAGGTTAAAGGTCATGGTAAGCTTGTTGTGGGGACAGGTGCCAGTTTTAAATCGAGTTATAATGGAATTCTGGTTATTGCACAGTTTCACTAAATCTCATGTTCCAACATGGATTTAGAGAATCATTGTTCAACTGAGCTGCAAGAGACCTCATGAAACACTTTGGCCCAGACACACTCTGTCGGCATGTGGATAGCTAAGCCATTCCAGATAGATACTTTTTTAAATGGCTGACCTCTGAATATTCTCCAAGTCCTCCATGTTCCACTTAGCATTATATTGCTTTTAGGTGGAGAGACTTTTTATTTTGTCATGGAGTAGCAATTAAATTTTTTAAATAATCCTATTCCTTCTATGTGCCATCTAGTCTTCATACAGAGAATTGTGATGGAGTTCACTTAAATTGATGGATATGGACTAGGAAATATTACAATTTATTCTTTTTCAATAAATAACAAGTCTTCAGAGGTTGAATAATTTAAAATTAGGTGAACAAAGCATTTGATTGTGGTTGATAATCACGTAGCCACAGTGGACTAGTTAGGATAATAACAAGGAAGGAAGAAATAATGTTTCTCTATGTTTAGAACCAAACCAAATCTTGTGGATTCTTTCAGACCAAATTCAAATTGCCTTTTGGAGTTTGTTAACTCCTGAGCAGACATGACTTCCTGTTTCTCCAAGGGGGAAAAATGAGCATTACACAGTTCTAAAATAATCTCAGAAATCTGTGAGGGACTTTATTTTGCTCTTATGAAACATTCAGTGAGTTAAAGGAATCGGAATCGTAAAAATAAATATTAAATTTTGTGTACAACAGCATAAATATTATGAGAGCTTTACAAAATTTATGAAAAATATTCACCATTTCAAATACTCAACAAAGATCCCAAAGTAAGAGCTAAAACAATAAAACTCCTACAAGAAAACATAGGTATATATCTCTATGATCTTAGATTAGGCAATAGTTTTTGGTATGATACACCAAGCAAATTAAAAATTTTCTCACTCCAAAGGACACCATCAAGAAAGTGAAAGGTCAACCCACAGAATTGTATACTTTTCAGTGGGTGAATTGCATGGTATGTGAAAATAAAGTCATTAAAAATATGAAATAGGAATCAACTTAGAAAAATATGTGGAGATCTATATGGAGTATACTATAAAATATTACTGATAGAATAAAACAAGTTCTAAACAAATGGAGAAACATATTATGTCCATAGATTGAAATACTGAATATTGTAAAGATGTCAATTGATCTACAGATTCAATGAGATCCTAAGGAATACCTGAGCAAGGTTTATTTGTTTTTTTGAGCTTTTTGCAGGGTCTTTGTTGAATTTTGAGTTAATTTTTATATTGGATATGAGATCAGTCTTCATTCTTTTTTGTGTGGCTATCCAGTTGTCTCAGCACCATTGGTTAATGTTGGAACAATTAGATATCAATATAAAAAATAAATTTTGATCCTTACCTTGCATGTTATATAAAAATTAAATTAAAATGCATAATTTGTGTAAATGTAGAATTCAAAATTCAATAAAATTAAAAGAAAACAGGATGTGACACCAAGGACGTGCTCCACAAAAATATATTTGATAAATTGAATTTCATCAAAATTAAGAACTATTCTTTGAAAGATAGGGGGAAAATACTTAGAAATCACATATCTGATAACAGACTTGTATCCAAAATATACCTAAAAAAGACCACTCAAAACACAATAATAAAAAGAAAATTTAAATGGATGAAATACTTCTTACTAAAAAAAAAAAAAAAGAATGGCAAAAAAACACAAGAAAAAATGCTAAACATAATTAGCCATAAAAGAAATGCAATTTAAAGTTATGATTAAATATTGCCAGATACCTCTTAGAATGTCCAAAATTAAAGGACTAACTGTCAATTATTAATGAGGATGTGAAGCATCTGGAATCATTCCTTTCTGGTGGGAGCGTAAAATAGTACGTCCAGCCTGTGCAACTGTTATACTGTGTCTAATATAGGTAAAAAAATGCCTACCCTATGATATAGCAATTCTACTCCTAGATACTTATGGATGAAAAATAGTTGTACATATTTTGGAAAGGACTTTTTCAATGATATTCATAGAATCTTCATAATTACTCTGTAAATTAGAAAAAAATCAAATATCTACAAATATGAGAATGTATAAACAACAGTAGCACTATTACCCAATGAAGTTTACACAGCACACTAAATATATAAATAATCTACTGGCTACATTCAATGGTTTGAATCTCACAGGTACATTAGTGCAAAAAAGAGCATAAAACAGAAAATGCTTAATATTTCCATTCATATGAAGTTTAAATAGCAGAAAAACTCATTGAAGTTATAAAAAACAAAATATTGAGGACCTTTATAGTTGAGTATTGAGAGGGAATGACAAAGAAGCTTTCTCAGGTCATGAAAAGATTTTTATATTTTGACTGGGTTTCTGGCTACACAAGTGTATATGTAGATAAAATGTACCCTATTGTACACATAAAATTAGAAATAAGTTTTATATGTATGTTGTTTTTAAATTTGAACTATGGTTTGATGAAAAATATGGGCCACACTTTATATAAAAGAACTGGCAGTGAGCACTGAAATATCTTAAATTGATGAAGATAAATATAATAGCTATCATGGTTCCCATTTAAATGTCACATGACCAAATCTTCAAAACCTTCCTAAACATTCTTTTCAATATCCAAGAATATACAGAAAAAAATGACAAAAATTTGCAATCCCAACAATTGAGATTATTCAACAATGAATTTCAAGAGCTATAGGAAATTTTCATCAGCTCAAAGTCAGTTATACTGAATTGATAAAAATCAATGAATGGTTTATCAAAGATTCCATATTCTAAAATACTATAATCAAAAACATCTAAAAAAATCACTATTTTCAGCTTTGTCCTATCCATTTGGTTCAAAAGTTCAAGGATTTTTGCAAATAAAATATTGGATACTCACAAAGGAAAAATTAACTCATTGGTATCAGACTTCTTCCACTATTAACAAAATATTTTAAAGGCATATAGTCTATAAACTATATTTTAATTTTAGCCAAATTGCTATTTATATGAAATGTCAATAAAAATGAAATTTAAAATAAATAAATCCTCATAAATGTGACATTGACTAATTCACTTTGAAAAATTATTTTATAAGATACACCAACAAATTGATGTGTCACAATGAGGAACTCAAAGAAAATTTTTAATAAGGATTAATGGTGTACCATTTTAGTAAAAGGGCTAAATGGAAAGTTAGGTCTAACAAAATATTTATAAGTAATGTTAAAAAATCAAAGGCTCTCCAAAATAACCTTTTAGTACAAGAGTTTTAGGGTTAAGTCCCAATTTTAAAATAGTATTTAGTTAATAAATACTACAATATAATAACATGGAGTAGGTGTGTAAGTGTGTGCACATACACATTGCTACAGACCAGGCAAGGGACAACAGGCTAGCAAGTTGAGGAGGCATACATCAGATTTTGGCATTGCTAAAGCAGCTGAAATCTCTGGGAAAGGGAACCAAGGAAAATGGAACAATATATAAATAGGAAAATACATAAAGATAAAATGAGTTTACCAAGGAATGCAAGGTTGGTTTAGCATTCTAACGTTAACATAAATTATTAATGGAATAAAAAATGAAATCATTTTATAATCCTTATAGAGGCAGAAAAATACTTTAAGAAATCAGCTTCTACCCCTCATAAAAACTCTCGGGAAACAAGAAAATAAAAGAGACTTCCACAAACTAGTAACAGGTATGTAAGAAAAACCAACAATTAACATAATACTTAATGGTAAACTATTGAATGCTTTCCCCCTAATATAGGAAACAAGGCAATCCTACTCCTTAGCATTTGCTCAAGAAAAATAAAAAGTCAGGTCTACAAAAGTTTATGAGCATTAATACTGATGGGAACATTATTTATAATAGTCAAAAACTAGAAACTATTCAAATATCCATCAGTGGGCAAATGGGTAAAGAAATTGTGGTATACTCATCAATCGGTATGCTATCTATCAATTAAAAGCAATTGACTACTAGTAACAAGGATATATCTCAAAAATTTGCTAAATGAAAGAAACCAGATACAAAAATGTATATGTTTTTGTATTTCAGATGATGTTCTGAAACAGTTAAAGCTAATGTATAGTGACAGAAAGCATTTCAGTGATTCCCTAGTGACAAGGATGAGAGTGAAATTGATTGCAGAGTGGCCAGTAACAATTTTCTTGTGTGATGGGAATGCTGTATATCTTGATTCTGGGAGTGATTACATGAAGTAATACATTTGTCAAAACAAATCCAGCTCTACACGAAAAACGTGTGCCTTATACTGAAAGTAAATTATACCTCAGTAAAGTGAACTAATAAATAGAAATACAAAATTTGTGCCTCTTGTAATTTTCTGAATTCAAATATAATAACTAGGTTTGTTTTATCTTGATATTGTTGTCATCATAAGAGACAGAAACAGTAATACTCATTATCTTATAGTTCATGGAAAGATCTTCAAGTCATGCAGAAGCAGGCTCTATTCTACAAGGAATTAGTGGGTATCTACAATCTGCCTGGGTCTACAAAGGGGCTACAAGACAAAAGTATGCACAGGTCACTGTGTCCTCAGAAACTTAGGACACTAGGACATTCAACATGTATTTTAACCTCACTAAATTACATTTTCTCCAAATGTAAATCAGGGATAGTAATACTGATTTCACAATGATTCTTTAAGGATGAAAGTAGGTAAAGCACATAAATGAAAAGAGCCTAGAAAAATAATACATGCTCAATATACTGCAGTTTCAAAAATTTCTAGAAAATTAAAAGTGAATATAATAAGTGCATATGGCAAAAGAAAGAATACAATTGCATTCTTAAATGATAGAATAGTTTGAAACCAATGATATAAAATATATGACAAGAAACACTGGCTCAGATAGATGGGCAGACTCTTTGAAACTTCCAAAGAACAGATTATTATCGTTTTATGTAAACTTAATAGAGAGTCCGAAAGGTAGAAATTTCCTAATTCATTTTACAAAACTGGTGGCCCTGACACTGAAACTTGATTAAGATAGCTTACAAAAGAATAAACTATAGCATGCATCCATGTTTAAACATAGATTTATTTATTTTAAATAAATTATTAGCAAGTCAATCCCAACAGTGTATTAAAATAATACATCATGATGAGTGAAAGTTTATTCCAGGAATGCAAGGACAGTTCAGCATTAGGAAATCCATTAATGCTTTTCTTAGCATTAATAATTCAAAGAAGGAAAAAAAATCTTATAATCACTTCTAAGGATTCTAAAAAAGCAAATGATAAAATTTAACATCCATTTTGATCTTTAAAAGCTTTTATTGAAATAGAAATTGAAGATTACTTTATGAGAACTACTTTCAATGATATCACTTTAGGCCTAGAAGACCTGAGATAATCAGCTGACAAATTTCCAGAATGAAAAGTACTTCATTACAACATCTCAGTATATGACGCATTTTCATTTAAAAAAAAGTTAGCTTTGGTGCCAGCTATTGCTTATCAGAAAGAAGAATTTTAAAAGGTCCAAAATATGAGTGACCTAAGAATAAATTTAACAAAATTTATCTGGGACTTATGAAAAAAACTGAAAATCTTCCTTTATATACTGAAAATAAAACTGGAAAAAAATAAAAATAATATTATAATGCTGATTTTTTTCCAAATAAATTATTCATCCTAATATTCTCATTATGTGTCATGTACTACACACTAATTTCTATCATCGTGTCTGCTTTAAACACTGTTTTTTAGTTCTCTGTTAGGAAGCATCTATGTAGCTTTCAAAACCAAGCACAAATTTCTCCCCTTCCCAGACATTTCATTAAAGACTGTCCTTTGGTTTTCTACAGCTTTTTCTCCAGACAGCTCGATTTGTTGTTATTGTTTGTTTGTTTGTTGACAATCATTTTATATGTCTGTTACTCTCTGTTAACAGAGATTGTTAACTGAGGCTAGAACATAGTAGATACTGGTATTTAATATTTATTTACTGATTAAAGATTGACCACTGAATTTATGTAAAAGATTTATGGAGTATCGTTGGTGGGCATAGTTTTTCACTTAAATGTTTTATGGGAAGATTTAAAGTACAAAACAAATTACGTTAGATATATTCAATATTAAATGTGTGTATTTCTTACAGAGAGTTGTCGAGTGATTGCCAGATTCAAAATGCATTCATCTCAACTGTATGTAAAGCCTGAACACAAATGCCGACCCATGGCCCAGTTTCTCCTTAATGGGAATTACACAGATCCTTTAATTTTATTTCTATTCATAAAAGCTCTAACTTTCTCCTAATGCTTGTATTTTAAATTATTATACAGTTCTGATTTCTAAGAATGCTATGCCACCAATCCACCTAAAACTCAATATATCCAGTGATTCTTAAAATTAAATTTGTCTGCACATTTGGCCTTGGCCCACATCTGAATTCACCTGGAAACATAGTAGACAACTTCTTAACCAGTCTGCTTCTCTCCCTGAATGATTTCTCTGACACTGGGAGAGGGAGGTAAACATCTGAAGGACCCATATCGCTGAACTTGAGGTAACCCTAAACCAATGTTCCAGCTTCCCCAGCCTCCTGAGAGACGAGTCTTAAGTGTGTTTCACCTGGTTTCCAGCATTCACCTGCATATCCCTGCACTTTGTAATGGCTTTCCTCCCTTCCCTGTCATTGTGCTCCACTGTCTCACATGTGCAATTACCTCCCCAGTAAACAACTTGCTCTCAAGTCTTTGACTTGGGTCTGCTTTCAGGTGACCCAAAACTAAGGTTTTGTTTGTTTGTTTGTTCATTTGTTTTGGATTAGGCGGGACTTATTTTATTTTGCAGGAGGTTTGCCTTTTGTGCTTTTGTCTCTATCACATTACAGTGAGTCCTACCTATGAGTTCATCGTGCATTGCCAGTCCTCTAACGACCTTTAGCCTTTGCAGGCTTCAGTCTTTTTTCCTCTATGTGGTACTATCTTGTTCAGTATTTATATGAAAATGGTTAAAGTCCAGTTCACATAAAAAGGCACATTATTTTTTTAAAGTAGAGGAAACTGTAGGAGAACAAGATACAAACCAAAGAGTGCTCTGCATTCTCTCCCTCTTCCAGAAACATTTTACATTTTAGTTAGTTTTCCAGCAATATCACCTCAAATATGTCCTTGAATACTATCAATTCAATTTTTATAATCCTAATTGGAATGTGTTATATTAAATCCTTTGAAAATATAAAGCTAGAACAGAACACTCTGTTAACCAGCTTTCCACCCACACATTGACTATAGCACTCTAAGGAACTGTGTTTGGCTCACATCAGTGAAGAAAAAAATAAATAAAATCAAAGTCCTTACATTCCTATATACACATATATGTATTTGTGTAACTTACACACGAATTTCAAAGACTTTAAATTCAAGAATCAGTTTATTACTGTGTTAGTCTGCTTTGAGATATTTTTTCATATTTAATGATAAATTTTCATAGTCTATAATCTTAGAAGAATTTCATCCAAAGAATTTTAAATCTATGACACCAAATTTTACATTTCATTAAAAGGCACATTTCTGAATGACAAAAAATAACTATGAGTTTACTTTTCAATAGTACTCATGACAAACACTCCTAACTATGTATTTTTGAATGTTCTTTGACAGTTCTTTTTTTTTTAATTTTTAAAATGTATTTATTTATTTATTTTAATTTCAGAGTATTACAGGGGTACAAATGCTTTGGTTATGTAAATTGCCTTTTCACTGCTTGAGTCAGAGCTATAAGTGTGTCCACCCACGAGATAGCTCACACTGCATCCGTCAGGTGTGAATATACCCATCCCTTCCTCCCCCTCCACATGCCAGATACCCTCTGAATGTTACTTCCCATATGTGCACATTAGTGTTGCTTGATTAGTATCAATTTAATGGTGAGTATATTTGGTGTTTGTTTTCGCATTCTTGTGATACTTCACTTAGAAGAATGGGCTCCAGCTCCAGCCAGGATAGTACAATAGGTAGTTTGCCATTATTTTTAATAGCTGGGTAGTACTCCATGGTATACATGTACCACATTTTATTAATCCACTCATGTAGTAATGGGCATTTGGGTTGTTTTCACATCTTTGCAATTGTGAATTGTGCCGCTATAAACATTCGAGTGCGGGTCCTTTTTATAGTGACAGTTCTTGAATTCTTCATATCATTGAACATTTTCTGTTTTTGCCCAGGTAGTTGATACTGACAATGCTCCAACAATAGACTTCTTCTTATTATAAATGCTTCCAATATCTGGTAAAACTCAACACACCCGCTAATTCTTAGAATGAAATTTGCCTCTATGCTTATGAATAGCAAACTATTTTTCCTAAAGTTTACATTGCTGTTTAAACTTAGGTGTTGGAATTTCTCTCTGATATTCAAAAGTATCACAGAATAGACTTACAAGTTTTACAGTTTCTCTTAAATGATCATCTACTTTGCAAATGTCCTCTTAAATTGATCATCATTTAAAAGAATAGAATAAATCTCACTGTAAAAAAATTTGGAAACACTGGGCTAATTGTTTTGGGAGAATAGAAAATACTCTTCCATACAAGTAATTTATTAAAGTTTTAGGGACTAACATTTCACTAAAATTTGGATAAATTATTTTGCAGCTTCGACAGAGATTATATTTTGTCAGTTTTTTTCTTCATGTAAATCATACTATCTATCTGCTGAGTAGCTTCTTAGCCTCCTCAAAAACATCACCCTAAATTTGGAAAGTTTTTATCATTAGTAACAATGCTTTCTATGTAATTCCTAATAGAAGAGTGTTGAAATATAGGAAGCTAGAAAATCAGCAGACATAATAAAGAGAACTGTGCTGAAGTAAAATCGATCTCTTGTCTCTCTCTTATGTTGGATCATTTGTCTGTCTTTTTTTTTATTTCAAAATATTAAGGGGGTACAAATATTTTAGGTTACATAGATTGCTTTTGTAATGCTTGAGTCCTGGCTATAGGTGTGCCCATCGCCCAAATAGTGTTCTTTGTACCCATTAGGTAGGTTTTGCCCCTCTTCTCCTCCCTCCTCCCCCTGATTGATTTCCCCTAAGTTTTCTTCCCTCTGTGCACATGTGTGCTCATGAGTTAGTTCCAATTTAATAGTGAATATATGTAGTGTTTATTTCTCCATTCTTGAGAAACTTCACTTAGGAGAATGGTCTCCAGTTCCATCCAGATTGTTGCAAAAGGTAGGATCATTTATCTTTCATGTGAACTATTCTTTCCTGGAGGCTGTTCTCTTGGCCATCTCTTTTCTCATGCATTTACCAGGGTATGATGACAACACCCTTCATCCTAGGAAGGCAGGCTAGACATGAGTAATTTATTTCAAGAAAGAAAATATTAAGAGAAAAAGTTATTGAAATGCTATTTTTCTCATAAAAGAGAGGGTTTTTACTCTTGTATTATTTATTATCATCCTTCTCTTTTTATAGTATTTCATAATATTGTCACGGTCAAGACTAGGGCATGAGTTTAACCCAGGATTTAAGTAAAAGCTGTTAAAGAAGTATAGCCTAGCTCACCAAAGCAAGCAATGGCACAGAAATCTAGGAGACAAAGCCAAAGCCATAGGGCAATGGTTCTAAAACAACACATTTATCAGAATTGCCTATAGAACTTTTTAAAAACACAGAATCTTTAATTTGACCTAGTGAATCAGGCACTCTAAGAATTGGACTCAGGCAGTTAGATTTTTAAAACTCTAGAGGTGATTCAGATAGGCAGTCAGGATAAGAATGACAGGTGTAGCTTATGGCAAAGATCATGCATTTTCATGAAATGACATTTTCCTGTGAATTCCCTGTGAGGGTTACTACATATGACTTTCATGAACTTGATATGATGGTAAGTATCTGAGAAAGATTCCAAGATAAAACAGAATATGATTTCAATAAACTTTTGTACAATTGATTGACTTTTGATATCTGCCTAGAATTAGCCTGGGTATGATATGCCCATACTTTATCTAATCTCATTGATCTAACTGCAGTATATTAAAAAAAAAAAAAAAGAACTCTAAGGCTGCATCTAACTTTAAATTGTATTCTATTTTCTGTGTATGCTTTTTGTGTAATAATTGCATTATTTTAAATAATATGCAAACTATTTTTGTATTAAGGTCATTCAATATGAAATGTCTGATTTTGAATCAAAAGTGTAGTTTATTATATCTCAAACAAGAAGCAGTACAATTAATCAAACTATGCACGTAAACTATCCACACATCTTTGCCATCTTAACACTAGCTTGTTTATGCCAGCAGTGAAGAAGCCTGGAGAGCAAGTGGTGATGAAATCACGAAAGGCATTTTCCACAGCTTGTTGAGAATTGAATATTTTTCCTTGCAAGAAGTGGTCCAAAGCCTGGAAGAAGTGGTAGTCAGTTGGTGCAAGATCTGGTGAATACAGTGGATGACAGAGAGTTTCCAAGTCCAGCTTCTGTAGTTTCAGCAGCATTGTTTGTACAACATGTGGTCGCGCGTTGTCTTGCAAGAGGATTGGACCCTTGCAAGACAACTTTGTCTCTGTTGATCAATCTCAGCTCCTTAATAACAAGCTTCCTCATCATTTCATCCAATTGGGTGCAGTAGACATCTGCTGTAATCGATTGACCAAGTTTCAAAAAGCTGTATTTACAATACCAGTGCTGGACCACCAGACACCATTAGCTTTTCTGGACAAATATTGAGGTTTGGACTGTGCTTTGGCACTTCAGTTCTTTTTGTGATTGAAAAAGAATCCATTTTTCATGACACATAGCAGTACAGTGCAGAAATGATTTACCTTTATGACATGACAGCAAAGAAAGGCAAGCTTCGAGACTATTTGTCTTCTGGCGCTCATTTAATTCATGCCGTACCCATCTATCCAGCTTCTTTACCTTGCCCATTTATTTCAGATGGTCCAATATTGCTGGAATTAGTATTGTCAAGACTTGCTGCTAATTCATGCATAGGGTGAGATGGATTCACTTCTACTATAGCTTTCAGCTCATCATTATCCACTTTGGTCTCAGGTTACCCACATGGCTCATTTTCAAGATTAAAATCACAAGGACAGAACTTCTCGAACCATTGATACACTGTGCGTTCAGCAGCCACATTCTTCGCATACATTTTGTTGATATTTCGAGCTGTCTGCGCTGCATTAGTTCCACGACAGAACTCATATTTGAAAATAACAGCAATTTTTGACTTACCCGTGGTTTCACAAAAATTGTTCTAAAAAAATTTTTAAAGATAATCATGAGCCAAAATGTGGGTTTGAAAGACTGAGGATGTACCTTTAAAATAAAAGTAAAACAAGAAGTGTCAAAGTGATATGTCAGAGACAGCAACTGTCATACTTAGTACTTAAGGAAATTGGACATTCCATACTTAATAACCTATAATTTAAATCAGATTTTTTTCTGTTGATTTATAATCTCATTTCACATATCCATCGTCTCACATAGTCATCCATCTTTTTGTGTCAAGAACAGCTAAAATCTACTCATTTAGCAAGAATCTTATATATAGTAAAATTTTATTAGCTGTAGTCCTCATGTTGTATATTAGATCTCTAGACTTATTATTCTCCTGTCTGCTACTTTGTATTCTCTGATCTACATTTCTCCATTTCCTCCCCCCTGCTCCATCACCCCTGGTAAGCACTGTTTCGCACTCTTTCTCTGTATTTTTAATTTAGTTCTTTAGATTCCACATATAAGTGAGATCATGTAATATGTATTTTTCTTTCTGTGTCTGGATTATTTCCCTTAACATAATGTTCTCCAGGTCCATCTATGTTGTGAAAAATGGCAAGATCTCATCCAATTTTAGGGCTGAATAATATTCCTTTGTATATATGGCCCACAGTTTCTTTATCCATTCATCCATAAATGGACACTCAAGTTGTTTTCTTATCTTGGCTATCGTGAGTAACACTGCAATCAACATGGGAGTGCAGATATCTTCAGGAGGTGGTGATTTCATTTCCTTCATGTGTATGTCCAGGGATTGCTGTGGTCATGTGGTAGTTTTATTTTTAATTTCTTTAGAAACCTCCATACTATTTCCCATAATGGCTATACCAATCTACATTCCCACCAACAAAGTACAAGAGGTCCCCTTTCCCCATATCCTTTCTAACATTCATTATCTTTTGATTTTTTGATAATAGCCATCCTACTGCATGTGAAGTGATACCTCATAGTTGCTTTGATTTGCATTTCCTTGATGATTAACTACGTTGAGCACCTTTTCATATACCTTTTGGACATTTTTATGTCTTTGGAGAAATATCTATTGGGGTCTTTTGCCCATTTTTTAATGAGGCTACTTGTTTTTCCACTGTTGAGTTTTATAAAATCTTTATAAATTTTGGATATTAACCCCTTATCAGACACATGGTTTGGAAATATGTTTTCCCCATTCATAGGCTGCTTTTTAATTTCATTGATTGTTTCCTTTGCTGTACAGAAGTTTTTTAGTTTGATGTAGTTCCACTTATTTATTTTTGCTTTTGTGCTCTGCGTGTTTGGTGTGACATATAAAAAATCCTTGCCAAGGCCAATGTCCAGGAGCTTTTCCCCTATGTTCTTTTTTAGGAGTTTTATAGTTTCTGGTCTTATAATTAAGCTTATGTAATCCCTTTTGAATTGATATTTGCATGTAAGTGTATAATTTTATGCTTTTGCATATGCAGATCCAGTTTTCCCAGCACCATTATTGAAGAAACTATCCTTTCTCCATTTTATTCTTTCCATGTTTTTGTCAAAAATTGCTTGACCGCATATGTTTGAATTTTGGTCTGGACTCTATTCTGTTCCACTGGCCTATATGTTTACTGAATTTATTTTTTAGTTCTAACAGGTTTTTCGTGGAATCTTTGTGGTTTTTTAACATGTAGGATTACATCATCTATAAATAGAGATACTTTTACTTCTTTTTTTCTGATTTGAATGCCTTTGATTCTTTTTCTTATTGAATTGCTCTTGTTAGCACGTCCAGTACTATTTTGAATAGAAGTGGCATGAGTGAACATCCTTGACTTGTACTGGATCTATCTTAAAAAATCTTTGAGTTTTTTCTCATTAAAATTATAATGCTAGCTGTGAGTCTTTCATAAATGGTCTTTATCGTGTTGAGGAACTCTCATTCTATACCTAAACTGTTGAGAGTTTTTATCAAGTAACGATGTTGGATGTTGTCAAATCCTTTTTCCACATCAATTGAGATAATCATGTGTTTTTTATCTTTCATTCTTTCAATGTGATATATCTTATTGATTGATTTGTGCATGTTAAACCAGTCTTGCGTGTCAGTGATAAATCTCACTGGGTTATAAAGTATAATATTTTTGATGTATTGTTAGTTCTCTTTGCTAATATTTTATTGAGGGTTTTTGCATCAATGTTTATTAGAGAAATTGGCCTCTAGTTTTCTTTTCTTGCGATGTCTTTGTCTGGCTTTGTCAATACTCCTTATTCTCAGTTAAGAAGGGTTTTTGTGGCCAATGGTCCCCTGTACTTACATTGAAAATTTTCAGCTAGCACAATGACAGACACAATAACAAGGGTAACGTATAATTTTTTTGTACAAACTGTGACAATATTAGCACTTATGCCAGGACAACAGGTATAATTTTGAAATATGCCAAACAACTGAGAAATGTGGTTACCCAATCCACAGTCTTAAAAAATTGCCTAGATTACTTGGGAGAATACCTATTTAAAAATAAATAAGCATAAAATATTTCTTAATGCAAACAAATATTCTTAATTTATTTTCTTTTAACCTTAATAATTGCATATTGATTTTCAAAGTCTGTAACTGCTTATTAACTAGGTAATACAAGTAAAATATTCATAAGTTAGACATAGACTTTCCTGGCATCGTCAACCTCTTTGCACCTTTGTTAGCATTTTCTTGCTGACAGCAGCCAGAAAGGATATGTACAATTAGCCTCTCTACCCTCTCTGGAGGAATGTACGTGTGTACACTTCTTTGCATAGATCAGACTCACACAGATTTTTCTCAGCCAACTTTCAGCAAAGAAATATGCCGAATTCACTATTCCAATTTGAAGAAAACTTGCTACAAACTATGAAATAGCTGCCAGTTCTCATTATGAGTTTATAAACAATATAAGCCATTCTTCTCTAAAATGGATTTTCTTCAGATTGATCAAGGACAAGAGGAGATATTTAAAGTTATTTTTGTTTTCACATGTACATAAAGGATTTATGCCAGACACAGACACAGACGTATTTGTTCCCATGATTTCTACCTTGGCATTGGAAATTCTTGGAAAAGTGAGAATGTATATTCTTGAACATGTTAAAGACCATCCAAGTCAAACTCCAATCAGTTTTTCAAGATAACTTCCTAGGACCAAGGAATCTGTAATCTATTGACCTGCACATGTTTACAAAGAAAACATAATATTTATCTTTTCCCAAGAGATCAAGGATCCAAAGGTGTCTGATAATATCCAGACAAAATCCTTCAGGGTTGGAAAATGTTTCAGAGCTTAGGAGCAGAAAAGAAGAGAGAAAAATTAGAAACAAATACGCCAGAAGATTATCTAAAGGGGAAGCTGTAGTCTACGGCTAAAATATGAGACAGATTAGAAGAAAAAAAAATGAGAAAAAACTTAATGTACCTTTGAATTGTAAAAGGGGCACCTTAGAAACAAAACAGAGCACGAAAAGGAACAATTTCCAACAACATGCAGCTGAAAAAATCTAGGAACCTTGTCGTGCTGTGATCTAGCAATCTATATCCTCTTCTGTGTCACATCTTTTCTTCTCATTCATTTCATTTTGAGGAAATAGGAATTCCACAGGCCTAGGAAATCTTACTCCATATATTATTTTTTGCCTCAAAAGTTTTAAAATATATTTTTGAATAATTTTAATTAAATAAGAAATATATATGAAAAACTTAAAAAAAAACAAAACAAAACCATAAACTTATTTTAATTCCACAGGTGATTATATGCACATTAAACAAAAATGGACACAAACTCAACAGTATTACATAGCTATTTTTATTCTAATAATATCATCTAGCATAAAGAGTATCAGTGTTAATATAATTTAAATGGATATCCTAAAAATATATCATAATTTACTTAATCCTTTGTTTTGGGACTATTTTCAAAGTCTTTTATATTATAAACAGTGAAGCAATAGAATGCTAAATCCATTTTTAAAGTAGTCTTAAATAAGCAATAGATAATGCCAAAACATGTGGGTTACAGGTAGCAAGCAATCTTTGCTCTACTGTGATGGCTAAGTCTAAACTTTCTCTTGACTGGAGGGGGCAAAGTGGAAGGAGTGTACAGAAGCCTTGTGTAAAGCTTCAGAGCACAAGCAGGGTAAGGAAGTTGCCCACATTTGTGCAGAGAATTTGTGGTTGCAGCTTACGAGCCACAATACAGGAATCTGAGTTGGGGGAGGAGAGAATTCACACTGGGTTCGTGGAGGAGGCAGATGGCAACTAGCAGTACAGAGCACAGTGTGTGTAAACCCAAGCACAATGATGAGACTGGAGGGCTAGAACACGAAAATTCTTCAAATGGGAGATTGGTTACATACAAGGGAATTTATCGGATAAGTGAACATACTGAAAAGAATGGAAGCCAGGTTTCTTATCTTCAGAAGAATGAATTATACATATGGAAAACAAGAAAACTATGATGAAACCTGTGATGTTGGATTAGAATCAAAGATATGTAACTGCACACATGCAGCTTTCAATAGATGGATAGATATATAGATATCTCTGGCCACTGAGAGTGCCTAAAAGCAGTAACACTCTCGTTGCATTGAGTACATCCACTTTCTAGAACTAGGTTGCTAAATATCAATCTCTACCAAGTGGAACTAGGGTTCCTTAAAACATATGGGTAATTATAAGGCTGGGGCAAAAAAGAGATAGACGAAGTTAGACTATCTTGTTGTGACAGAAAGCAAACAAGTTTCCAGAGAATAACAAGGATATATCCAAAGGATACAAATTCCACATCCAATAATGGCCAACTTGCTTCTGTAAGACTGACCTTTCCACAGGTAACAACTATATTGTGGACAAAATATGAAAAACAACCTGAAGCCATTGAAAAATGACCAAAAGCATAAAGATATTTGGGGGACAGTTGATATTTAAGGAAGAGAATGGCCTTGTGTGAATATCTTGACATTTTATTTACAATGTTCAGAATGCAATTCAAAATTACTTGAATACAAAAACAAACAAACAAACAAAAAACAGGAAAATGTGATCCACAATTAAGAAAAAAAAAAAGCAATCAATACAAACCAACTTTGACCCAGACCAGTTGAAATTATTCAATCTGATGAACAGAGTCTCAGGAATCTGTGGGACAATATGATGAAAACTTACATACATAAAATCGAAATCACGGGAGAAGAGACAATTTTTATATATGTATATTATATACACATCTATACAAATATTTTATATTATATAATGTATTACGATATAATATATTAAATTTATATAATCTCTGAAGTTATATATTTCATATATAAAATCTCCAAAATATGGCTGGAAATTTCAGACAGAAAAAAAGTTTGAATATCTTCCAAAATTTGGTGATAAATATTCACTTATAGATTCAAGCAGTTCCATGAAGACCACAAAGAATCACAAACAAAATGCACCTAGTCAGTTCATAAGCAAACTAGTAAAAATCAAGGTTCAAATCTGAGTATAGCCAGTGAAAAGTGATCCATGACATACAAGAAACAACCGTTGAAATAACTGCTGACATCTTTTCAAACAATGCAGCCAGACAAAAGTGAAACAATATTTTTTAAATGTTAAGGAAAAAGAAAATATCAACCCAAAATCCCATACCCCTTGAAATATTTTCCATAATTAAGCAGAAATAAAAGCTTTCATATTAAAAAGAAAATCAATATAATTTTTCATCAGAAAGACTGCAGTATAAAAATATGAAAAAAACTACTAAATGGTGCTATCAGGTTGTAACAGAAGGAAGAGCCTGAAGAAGAAAAAAGATTTTCTATCTCTTTAAAACTTCCTCTACTCTTTTTGGGAACTGCAG
>CAUYSK010107263.1:0-20318 GCA_963575035.1 Avahi laniger | reverse complement strand
CCTTTTGGTTGCACTTTTTTGTCTGAAGATTTATCCTTTGCTGCTGCCTTTTTGGGCTTCGTTTCCACTTTCGCAGGAGCAGGTTTAGCTGACAGCCGCGCAGATCTCCTCTTGGGCTCTTCCTTCACCGCGCCTTCGGCCAAGCTGACCTTCCTCTTGGGCATCTTGGCGGCGGGCAGGGCGTGTGCCGGGTGCCTGCGGGCCGCGGCGCGCCGAGAGCCTTCGCGAAGCTGGGCTGCCTGGCCGCTGCCCTTTTATTTTTTTTTGAGACAGAGTCTCACTCTGTTGCCCGGGCTAGAGTGTCGTGGCGTCATCCTAGCTCACAGCAACCTCAAACTGCTGGGCTCAAGTGATCCTTCTGCCTCAGCCTCCCGAGTAGCTGGGACTACAGGCACGCACCACCATGCCCGGCTAATTTTTTCTATATATTTTTTTAGTTGTCTAGATCATTTCTTTCTATTTTTAGTAGAGACGGGGTCTCGCTCTTGTTCAGGCTGGTCTCGAACTGCTGACCTTGTGCGATCTACCCACCTCGGCCTCCCACAGTGCTAGGATTACAGGTGTGAGCCCAGCCAGGGAACATTTTTATTGGTAATAAATATGTGAAAGATTATTTTCTAATGACCATAGAACAGACAGGAATGGAAGCCAAGACCTACGAGCCACCTCCGTGGATCAACACGGAGCAACTTCTGGGCAGACGAAAGGCTTCGCGAGTCTGACGTCCACGTTGATCACGTCAGGCCCACGGTGCCATGCTGTGCCCTTAACGACTCTGACCTGCAAAGCAGCTAATTTACAAAGCAAATATTTGAAGCTTTGCTGTTTTCCTTTGAGATTATATAGCAAATGCCATTATTTTAAAAGAAACCGTGCTTCAGGGGGAAAAGCACGTGCAATCAGTGAAATCCTACAAGCTGGCATAAAAGAAAACATGAGAAGCACGGGCTGTATTTGTGTCTATAATCACACGTATAATTATGAAAAATCACAATAACTTTGCAGGCCACAGTCAAGAAAAGCACAACAGAGGCCGGGCAGTGCGGTGGCGCACACCTGCAGTCCCAGCACTCTGAGGCCGAGGCGGGAGGACCGCTTGAGCCCAGGAGTCCCAGGTTGCTGTGAGCTATGACGAGGCCACAGCACTGCAGCCTGTGACCCTGCCTTGGGGGAAAAAAACAAAAAAAGCAAAGCGCTGCAGAGTAAAACCGCATTAACCCGAATTCCCAGCTGAGCTACGACAGACGATCGCTGGACACGAGCCTTCTTAAACGCAAACTTGGGAGGACAGAGCCCTCTGCCCACTGGGCCCCCCACTTCCCCCACTCGTGAGCAGCCCGTGTGCGGCTCAGTCTCTGGCGGGAGCTCTCAGTCCCTCGGTCTGTTCAAACCGCGACGGGCACACGACGACACGTGCTTGGTTTCAGTTCTGAAATTATGCCAGAGACACCAACAATCAGCCCGACTCTCCCTCCAAGTCAGTGCGACTCACGCTGAAGTCCGCTGTGGGTCTCGGGGCCCCTTCCCCAGCGGCACAGAGCCGGCCGCTGACACACGAGACCGGTGAGGCGGCAGCGCCCACGCACTCACAGAGCAAAGGCTTCCGCAGCCGCCTGATGAGTTGTCTGAGTTTACCCCGCTTCTCCGGAGAGGAGTGGAAACACCGACTCTGCCTCACAGGCGCCACCTTCCAGAGGGCAAGGTCATGCCCGCCGCCGCCATCACTAACACTTGGAGACGTGCAAACGTAAAGGGGAAACAGCCGGGAACATCTTAGAAAGGAGCTACGTCCCATCCTAAGTAGAGTAGCCCAGGAACAAAGACCCAAACTCCTCGTGCTCTCACTTATGAGCGGGAGCTGAGCCGCGGACGGGGGTCACGGAGCCACCTGATGGACGCGGGCAACGCAGGCCGGGAGGTGGGCTGGAAAATCAACTACTGGGGATGACGCGCGCTCTGCCGGTGACACACACGAAGGGCCAAGACTCCTCCTCTGTGCAATTCAGCCATGTCACGAAAACCACTCATACCCCTAAATCTATTTAGATTATGTTCAAAAAAAAAGGTAGCTGCATCCCAGAGAACTGACTTCCAACTATCTGCCCCAACAAAGAGGCAAATCCCCAGTTTTTTGGTATTTGTCTTTGAAAATACGTTCCTGCAATTTAATTTTAACTTGGGTGGTGCTAATATTCTAAGCCACGGTCAGGCCCAAAACCACCGCAGGCTCTGACGCTTGTCCCTGCAGACGCCCTTCCCAGCACGCCGGGCAGGGGACGGGAATGGGAAAGGTGGGGTTTGCGGAACTGAGTCTTTCTGGGCTGCGGAGAAGCAGTGAGCTGCCCTCTTAGGGCTCCTGCTGTATGTTAGCAACGGGAAAGGAATAGAGAAAGAAAATATTCACTGTACTCACAAACGGCGTGACCGGGCACCACGCATCACAGCTGTCACCTCGAGACACGCTGGACACCCAGATGTGCAGATAACCGACTGGCGACGTCCCGACAGCACAGGGAACGTCCACCAGAAAAGAGAACAGAACAATGGCCCTCAAAAGAGCAAGACAAGGTGCAGAACTGGATCAAGTGGAGACTCCGGGCCGTGCCTGCAGAAACCCAAGGGCGGTCCCCAGCCCCAGCCCCGGGGCTGTCCCGTGCCAGCAGTCTCTGTCCTGAGGCTGTCACCGACCTGACTGTCCCACAGCCAGCCCAGAGCATGTGGCGGGAAACCCCGGACCCCCAGCTCTGGAGCAACCTGCCAGCTCTCGGACGCTGCCGCCACTCACGGGCTCCCAGCAGCCACACCCGGACCCAGGCCTGGCGGTGGGTGCCGGACCCTGAATCCTGCACACCTCCAGCGGGATCACCCGGCGTCAGGACGTCAGGCAAGGCTGGGACGGGCTGGCGGTGCTCACGGGCACCCGACCCTGCGGCTCCCACCCCAGCTGGAGACTCTGGGGGAACCAGACGGTGTATCTGCTCCCGGATACACCCGGCGTACTTGTCGCCGTAACCACACAGTCCAATCAACACTACACAAATCAAAGAAATATGGAAGCAAAAGGAAAGTTGTTACTTTGATAAAAACCAAGTTGAATTTTTAGAAGGAGTTGACAGAGACAAGGGCTCAAAAAAAACCAGAGAAAAAGCAAAAACAAACCTGCCGAATCGGGTGCAAGCGACCTGCAAAGGACGGGGCAGAACGAAGATCTGGGAGGGGTCTGCATTCAGTCGCTTCCGAAATGCCCATGCTCCTGCTCCACTAGGGCCCCCGCGTCGGAAAACAGAGACGACACCCACGCCGCCAAAGGAGCCCCGCGCGACAAGACCAGACAGGGAGAGGGACGTGCACTTGTTTTCCGTAAGAACAAAGGTTTCTGCGCAGACCACTTCTCGGCGTCCTCTGCTCTGCCTGGCTGCCGGTGCAGAGCGACCTCCGCTCAGGTGCCTCTGCGGTCACCGCGGGCCGTGGTGCGTCCACACCTGCCACATCTGATCCTGGGCAGCCATGAGGACAGTCCCCAGCGACCCCTCTACAGGACACGGGCGGGGATGGGAGAGAAACTCTATTTCACTTTGAATCCTTTAGCACGATTAAAACGTTTACCTGTGCTTACGTTGTTTTCTAACTATATCTTTTATATGTTCACGTGTAACTTTTTAAAATTAAAAGACCAGCCAACTTTTAGGAATAAACCAAAAGGAAAAACTAAAGGTAGCCGTTCCGCCGGAAACATGTTAACAACATAGGTGACACGGGCTGGCACAGGCGTGTGCGATGCTCTCACAGGACGCACAGAGGATCTCAGCTCCAGGGTCCCGGAAGGCAACAACTACCAGCCTTGGAGGTCCTTCCGGCTCCGTGATTTTAAGAAGCCTTAGTTTACCCGTGTTCGGGGAAGCCCAGCGGAGCCTCCCTCAGCGACCGCCTCCAGTCCCCATGCTGAGCAAGTCTGGGGAGAGCCCCTCCACCACCAGCTCCCCGGGCATTTCGGAGCACCTGGGCCCCACCCACCAACCTCTCTGAAAGAGAAGTTGACCCCTCCCCTTAGGGAGCCTCTTGGGCCTGGCCACAGCCCCACCCACCTCTAGCCCTTCCCGCCCCTCCCCCCACGTCCCTAATACCCGGTCCCACAGCTCAGCCCGGAAGCTCGGCCAGCATCACTGTCCTCTCCTTCAGGAAGCCCCCAAGACCCCGCTTTGCTCCCACTACCAGCTCCCGTAACCCCACGGGCAACTTCCATCAAAGCCCTCACCGCCCCCACAGGTACCAAGGGCTCCTCCGTCTCTGCCTGGTGGCTCTGCAGGCAGAGGGTCACTCAGGTATGAAACCCGGAAGCGATCAGCTGCCCAAGCACATTCCAGGTACCACGGGTGTAGCAGGGCTGGGGGCAAAACCCCTGCAGGCAGGGGGGGTCGTTGCTTCCAGCAGGGAAGCAAAGGTAACTGAGGTCTGTGCCCCGCACACAGAGGTGAGGACAGAAAGGCACCGGATAGTGGTGGCAGGTCCGGGGCCCATTCCAGGCACGGACACCCCCCACCCCCCGTGGCCTTGCGGGGTCTGGGGAAGAGCCCAGGGAAGGGGTCCCGCATCAGTCGTGGGGCCAGTGCAGGCAGCCAGGGTGCTCTGGGGCACGAGGAAGCCTGCAGGGGTGTAGGAGTGCGGGACACGGTGGAAGACCCAGGAGGACCCACTGCTAAGGACCCCCGGGGACACGTTTCTCCCATCTATTTAAGCAGTAAGACAGCTCGCAGACATGGTCCCCCGTTTGGAAAGAAGGGTCCTTATGCCCCCACGAGCAGGGAAAGGAGGTCAGTCCCTCACCCACCCTAGCCCGGGGTGCGCCGCTCTCCTGCAGCCCCCCACTCCCCTGCATCCCTCTGCGCTCCCCTGCGGCCCCCGAGCTCCCTGCGGCCCCTTGTGCTCCCCAGTGCTCCCCAGTGCCCCCCCTGCACCCCTCTGCGCTCCCCTGGGCCCCCTGCGCTTCCCTGCGCCTCCCGCCCTCCCATCCGCGCCCCCTGCGCCCGGCCCGAGGGTGGGGCGCGCGGTGCGCAGCCGGCGCGGGCCAAACCGAACTCACCTGTCGGGCTTTTCTGGACGCGCCCGCTTCGCCTCAGAAGTTTGGACCATTTTATTGCTCTTCTAGTGAGTATCACCAGGTAGGTGGAAAAAAACTCCTCGTACGCCGCGTAGTCAAAGTCTCCAGGCCTCTCAAATCCGTAGGGATCAACCCTGCGACAGAGAGAAACCCGCGTTCCCAAATAAGGTTTCGGCGCGCACGTGCGCCCGGACTCGGGGAGTCGGGGTCCCGCGGGGAGGACGCCAGCCTGCGCGGGACCGTTGGCCCACTGGGACGGGACCCCGCGCCGCCCACCCGGGGTCCGGGACCCAAGACCCGCGCCGCCCACCTGGGGACCCGGGCCCGCGCCGCCTGCCGGCGCTCGACGGGCTCCATGCCGAGGGCCGCGCGCACCGAGCGGGGGACGGCGGTCCGAGCGCGCCTCCAGCTCCCGGGCGCTGAGTCCTTCCGGCGGGGCCCGGGCCGGGCGGGGCGGGGCGGGGCCAAGGGCGGGGCCAAGGGCGGGGGCGGGGAGAGGGCGGCGCTGGGGCCGGGATGGCCGGGAGGGGACAGGGACCGGGCGGCGGGCACAGGCGAGCCGTGGCGGTGCCGGGGTGGGGCTGGACGTGCTCCTGCCCCCCAGACCGCGCGGCCGGGGTTGAGCCACCTCGCTCCGCAGGCCGAGGGTGCGGGGTCTGGGATGGGGGCGGGATGAGGGATGGGGGATGGGAGGATGAGGGCACGTGGGGGATGGAGCGATGGCGGCCTGGGGGATGGGGATGGGGAGATGAGGGCCGGTGGGGGAGGGGAGAGGAGGGGGAGGGGCGCGCTCCGCAGGCCCCCAGGCCCGGACCACAGATCAGAGCCTGATCCAGCAGATTCTTCTGAGATTCCCTCAAACCTCGGTGCCGGGCAGGCGAGACTTCGGACATCTGACTTCTGTTTTCACTTCTTTGCGCAGAAGAAGACCGAGTCTCACCTGCCTCCCGCTGGGGCTGAGACCCCGAGCAGCCGGAGCCCTCCTGGGACTGTCCGGCCGCAGCAGGCTCGGAAAGCGGGAAACGCAAACCTGCTCCAAACCCGCGCGGAGGGTCCGCAGCTGTGGTCGCGCCTGTCCAGCCCTGTCCCGTGCCCAGGGCAGCTCTGGCTTTGAGGTTCTCTGTGGCCCCGTCCCACGGCAGTGCCCTAAGACTTCAATGTTCTGGCACGAAAACCACATCTCACTCGACTGCTTTTCCTATCTGGGAGGCCATGGGAAATTTGCCCAAACCTAGCATTTTGAATTTTGCTTCGGCAATGTGGTGCCGTGAACGGGTGGCCTCAGCCCACCACCCCCCAAAGGCAGGAGGTTTGGAACAGTGGGCACGGCAGCTCCACGAATTCAGGTGACAGGCCTGCGCCCAGGCCCCCAGAGGTGGCGGGCCAGGAGGAAAAGTCCCCGGACTGCAATGCCTGGGCTGCGTGTGGTCGGAATGTTGCCGGTTTCCACCCGCCTCTCTCAGGCCTTGGGAACTAACTTGGGAACCGTGGGTCTGCGGGAATGTTCCATCTGAGTGCTAAACAGGGAGCCTGCCAGTATCGGGCAGAAGGTGACTACCCAGTCCCTAAAGAGGGACACATGTGTCTGCATTTTCACCGTCTCCACACCCGAAGGCTGTAGCAAATGAGCAGGAAGGCTGCAGGAAATCAGCGCTCCCAGCAGAACCACGCCATTCCTCAGTTCCTCAGATGTTCACAGTTCGCTGGTTCTGAGGAAAACTCTCCAAGCTTTCGGCTCAGTCCAGCAGCACTTGCTCTTTTTTTTTTTTTTTTTTTTTGAGACAGAGTCTCGCTTTGTTGCCTGGGCTAGAGTGAGTGCCGTGGCGTCAGCCCAGCTCACAGCAACCTCACACTCCTGGGCTCAAGCGATCCTACTGCCTCAGCCTCCCGAGTAGCTGGGACTACAGGCATGCGCCACCATGCCTGGCTAATTTTTTCTATATATATATTTGTAGTTGTCCAGATCATTTCTTTCTATTTTTTTGGTAGAGACGGGGTCTTGCTCTTGCTCAGGCTGGTCTCGAACTCCTGACCTTGAGCGATCCACCTGCCTCAGCCTCCCAGAGTGCTAGGATTACAGGCGTGAGCCACCGCGCCCAGCCAAGCACTTGCTTTTGAAAGACACAATGTCCTTCCTTCAAAGATGGTGCAAGCCCCGGGCTGTGCTCTGGTCTCCAGACTCAAACTTGCAGATAGAGCGACACCCCACGCCAGCCCGCGGTCCTGCTCTCTGCTTCCCTTCCTTCAATATCTTGTGCCCCAAACCTCCTCGGCTTCCGGGCCCCCCACCAGCCAGCGCTCTGCTGACAGACACTGGGTTCCAGCCTCCCTCCCGAGCTCCTGCCCTAGAGGCAGCCGCTGGGACACATAGGCCATGAGGCGAGGTCCGTGCGCTTGGGCCCCACTCGTGGGCACTCTGCCGGAGCAGGTCGGAGGAGGCAGCCCCTGCCAGGAAGGGTGGGGGACACACAGGCACCCCAGGCCGGGGGGTCTCCCAGCCTCGGGCCCCAGCCCAGGTCTTGGGAACAGGCAACGGGGCCGCCATGCCCTGCAGGCGCCACGTTCACCCTCCAGCGCCACATGAGCACCTTCATGGCCACCCGTTTCCGCAGAGTGGCCGGCAGGTCTCTCCGGCAGCAGGGGAACCAGGACGGCATCTGTGGGGGAGCAAATGCCCGGCCGCCCCGCGCAGGCCTTTCCGGGTGAGGCCGGTGCAACTGAGAGACTCCACGTGATCCCCCGGGGCAGTGCCCTGGTGGGGGGGCTGCGTCAGTCCAGGGGCCCGTGGGCCACGACAGGCCTCTGTGGGGTCTCCACTCAGTGGACGGCCCCTCTTCCTTCAGAAATCCAGGGGTCTCGTGGCTTTTTGGTAAAAGTTGCTGCCCCCTGGAAGCCAGAAATGCTTCGAGAGAACCTCAGTTCTGGGGCGCCCACCCTCTAGGCGAAGGCGTATCTAGGAGCGCTGTCGGGGTACAGGGAGCTGAGGAGAGCTGGCGGGTGTCTATGAAGGAGCCCACTGCAGGTCGCACACCACGGGGGGCATCCCCAGGGCAGCCGGGAGGCCGGCGCTGATGACTCAGGCAGGGAGGGAGGGACCATTGCCCAAGCCCCACAGCAGGAGGTCCCAGGGCCGGCACAGCCCTGGGGACACTGTGGATGGCGGGTGGGACTGCGGGCCTGGGCTGGCTCCAGCCTGGTCGCTGTCCTGACGCCCTGGCAGCCAGGGCTGGAGGCAGGGAGGGAGGGGCAGCCACTGCAGAGGTGTCAGTGGTATGGTGGCGACGTCATTCAGCCCTTGGGGACACCCACGAAGGTGACAGCACGCAATCGCAATTTTAATGGAATGGCACCGCTGAACCTCACCGTGGAACCGCGAAGGTCAGTCCCCACTCGTGTTCAGGAGAACAGCCGCATCAGAACCCATCCCCGGTGACTCAGCTGAGATTCGGGATGTCCCTTGCTCACCCGTGGGAGGCCAGACACAGGCCCCCCAAGCCTGTCTTTTGTCTGCCCTGCCCGCGCCAGGCCCTGACTTCGGCCCTTCCAGGGCAGCCACGCTCCTCGTGCAGCCTCGCCGCAGCCGCTCTGGGCAAGGAGCTCGGGGTACAGGGAGCTGTACAGGGAGCTCAACCCCAACCTGCAGGACCTCGCAGCCCTGACACACTTGTAGCCATCCTTTCCAATACAGCGCTAAGTCCAGATTTTTAAAAACTCTCTTTAAAATGTTTATTTAGGCCGGACATTGTGGTGCATGCCTGTAGTCCCAGCTACTTGGGAGGCTGAGGCAGGAGGATTGCTTGAGCCCAGGAGTTTGAGGTTGCTATGAGCTAGGCTGACGCCCCGGCAATCTAGCCTGGGCGACAGAGTGAGATTCTGTTTCAAAAATGAATAAATAAATAAAAATTTAAAAAATTAAATAAATAAATAAAATGTGTATTTATTCATTTATTTGTTGCCCCTGGCAACCACCGTTCTACTCTCTGCTTCTGTGAGTTTGGCAGATGGGCGTTGTTTTCCGTCGGGGGGGGGGTCTGGCAATGTTGCCCAGGCTGGTCTCAAACTCCCAGGCTCAAGGACCCTCCCTGGGAGCTGGGAGCGCACAGTCTCACATCCCTGTGCCCAGCTTTGCTTTTTATTTGACGGAAGAGAAGAGTACTCATGGGCAAAATGATATGAAGTCCAGGACAGGCTTTACAACACTGCAGCCAAAGAAAAGGAGCAGGTAGGTGAACACAAAGGACCTGAAAATCCTCGAGGGTGGACGAGGGCCCGTGGGGAGACTTTTACGCATGTTTGAAGGTTTCCATAATAACTGTTCTAAGCGGCGGGAGCCGCCCCCACGGCCAGCTGCCTGCGCCCCGAAGCCTACAGTGCAGCTCAGCTTCCCAGCCGCCCTCGGACTTGGGGAGCGAGGCTTCCTGTGTGTGGCGTGGCGGGGGGGGCTCCCACAGGGCTGTCCCTCCCCAGCCTCCTGCTGGAAGGAAGTGGGACACAGGACACATCAGATGCTTTGGGGAGTGAGGGGGGAGTGGGGAGTGAGGGGCGACCCTAAAAGTGTCCATATCTCCAAATCGTAGAGAGCAATCCCCATCGGGGAGGCCCCAGCCAGGACCCAGGACGGCAGGCGACGCGAGACGTCCAGCAGAGCAGGCTGCGGTCACACGCCTGGGGACAGCCCCCCAGACCCGGGGAGGCCCTGCTGAGGTGCCCGTGGGCTCGGTGCCGTGAGGGAGGGAGGCACACAGCTGTCCCTCGGCTGTCAGGGGGCAGCAGGCTGACCCGGCCTCCCGGGACCCTCCCAGACGCACCACCCTCGGGAAGGCCCCCTTCCGGCCTCTCTTGTGGGGATTCTATCCCAGAAGACCTTTGAGGCAGAAAAACAGGTTCAGGGAGATGACGGGGGCGACTCCCAGGAGAGGCTGACCCCGGGAGCAGCCACAGGGCAGATCGCCAGTTCCTTCTGCTCTTTGTGCCTCCAACACAGACTTCTGGACGTCGGGGCTTCTGCTCCGCTCTGGGCGTGGCAGCGGCTTTATGATTTGGTTCAGGGGAAAATTTTAAGAGTGTCACCAAACAGCAAGTGTTATTTTTATAATAAGGTAAAATGAGTATTTTTAGAAAAATACTGCAATATGGTATCATTGCGTAATGACGACAATAAAGCTTTGTGCAGGGGCGGGGCGGGGGCGGGGGGGGGGCGGCCCAGAGGGAGCCTCCCCAGGAGGTGGCGCTGCGAGGGCGGTGCCCCCTCCACCTGCGCCACCCGGACAGAGGGCCCCGCGAGGGCGGAGGGGCCGTGGAGGCCACGGTGGCAGGCGTTGCGTGGCTAGTTCTTGCAATGCCCTCTCCCTCTTCTTCCTCAGACAGAACCCTCTTGCAGCGTGGCGCCATGTCCCGGGCCTGTCGCGCAGGCTGCAGACCGTCGGCTCCAGCGGCAGACGTTTGCTCCGTCGCAGCTCTGGACGTCTGAACCGGGACTGAGGTGTCAGGGCTGGGCCCCCCCACCGGCCTCCCTCCTGGCGCGCAGACACAGCCCCCGCCCGTCCTCACGCGTGTCCTCCGCGTGACGCATCCTGACCCCCGAAGGACCCAGAGCCACAGGAGTAGAGCCACCCGCATGACCTCATTTACCTGCGTGACCTTTCTGAAGGCTCTGCCTCTGAATACAGCCGCCTCCTGAGGTCCTGGGGCTCAGGACCCCCCCGCGAGCTTTGGGGTGCAGGCTGTGACAGCTGCCAGCTGGTCTGTGGCCGTGGCCCCGCACTGCGGCTGCAGGAGCCTAGCGCGGCTTTCACGGCCGGCGGGTGAGGGAGGAAGTTCGCGCAGGCTCCGAATCGCCCTTCCTCCTCCCGAGGCCACACTCAGGTCACAGCCAACCCGGGGGCCAGTCCCGGGCTGCGGCACAGGGAAGGGCCTGAGCACCCGCACGCTGTCACTCGCCTGGCCTCTCTCCCGCCATTGGGCAGCCACAGACAGTTCCTGGCGGGGTCTGGGGGCTGCAGCCTTTCCCGGAGGCCGGCAGTGCCCCCCCCCCGCCCCCGGTGGCCCCAGGCAGGAGGCGCTGGGGCGAGGTAGGTGGAGGCCCGAGTCCCACCCTGGCCTGGGCCTTGGCCCCGCAGCTGGTCGCCTCCTCTGACAGGGGGACCCGCCTCTCCCGCCTGCTGGCCTTACCTGCGTGCTCCGCAGCGCCCAGGCGAGGGCGGCCCTGGCGGAGACCGGGACCTCACAGCTGTCGCTGGGAAGTCAGGCAGCCGGTGGACGGGGCACCAGGCTTCCGTCCAGCTCCCTCCGGTGTTCCTTAAAAATATAGGAATTTATCTGCTGATCGTGACAGCGTTGCAGATGCCGTTACATTAACCTGGAAACAGCGACAAATATTAACAAGGAGCGAGTGCCCATAAACTCACTGCTCATCTTCTGTGTGTTTTTATTCCACTTTCCCCTTGTTACATATATTCACACATTTGGATCTGCTATTTTATGTTGGATTTTAGACATTAATGGAGTAGCGTTTCCGGTTCACAAAATTCCTTTTAGGCTAATTTTACGTGGCTGCGCGGTAACACCCCACAGACTGGCGGCGGACGTTCGTGTCACCTGCGTCTCTGTCTTGAACGACATCACACTGCGCGGATTGCCTTTTGTGTTTTTCTGGAAAAGGAATATTTCCTTAACATGATTCCTAAAGAGGTGGGACCACCGGGCTCAGGACCCCTTCTGAAGGTCCCTGGCGTTTACTGCCATGCTGTGTGACGAAGAGGAAGGTCCGGGCTTTGGTCCCGTCAGAAATGCTGGTCTCAGCAGATTCTCAAAGGTCCAGAGTGTCACCAACTCCTTTAAAAAGCTGGCGTTTTGGTTGTTGGTTTGATGGGCTGACACCGGGTTGATTTCATTTCTTTGATCCCCACGTGCAGGGTGTCCATGTTGGCCAGCGGACCCAGCGGGGGCAGGGCTGCACTTTCTACTGGGCACCCCGTGTGTGTCGCCCCTGGCTCTGAGGTGCAGGAGACAGAATGTCCTAGAGAATTTCAGCAGAAAGGGGCGTGGTAAGCGGAGGCGACAAGCAAAGGCTCTGTGGTGGGGATGGAGGAAGCGCCTCCAGGCTGTGGCTGCAGACCTGCCACGGGAGCACTGCCATGGGAGCACCGGCCACGGGAGCACTGCCGCGGGAGCACCACCATGGGAGCACCTACCACTGGAGCACCGGCCGCGGGAGCACCACCATGGGAGCATCTACCACTGGAGCACCGGCCGCAGGAGCACCTGCTGCGGGAGCACCTGCTGCCAGAGCACTGCCGCGGGAGCACCACCATGGGAGCACCTGCCACAGGAGCACTGCTGTGGGAGCACCTGTTGCGGGAGCACCGCCATGGGAGCACCTGCCGCGGGAGCACTGCCGCGGGAGCACCTGCCGCGGGAGCACTAGCATGGGATCACTACCGCCGGAGCATTGCCACGGGAGCACCTCCCGCAGGAGCACTAGCACGGGATCACTGCCGCAGGAGCACTGCCATGGGAGCACCTGCCGCGGGAGCACTAGCATGGGATCACTGCCGCCGGAGCACTGCCACGGGAGCACCTGCCGCGGGAGCACTGCCACGGGAGCACCCGCCATGGGAGCACTGTCGTGGGAGCACTCCCGCAGGAGCACTGGCACAGGCGCATCCTTCTGGATTCCCCAGAGCAACCCTTCTCTGCACAACCAGAAGAATGCCATGTCCCCAACCAGGAGAACACTGAGTCCTCAACTGCCACCCCTATGGCCACAGCCTTCTCTCCACCCCTCCTGTCTCCGGCTCAGCCCCTCCCGCAGGTGCCCGGGGGTTGGTCTCGCGGTGGAGCTGAGCGATGTCCCCGCTGCCTCTCTGCTCCGTGCCCCCAGCACCTCCCAGGATCCCGCAGCTACCTCCGTCTCAGCGTGGTCTGCTCTGTCCCAGGCATCCTGACGCTCTGGCTAGTCCTCGTGGCCAAGCACACTGTAGGGGCCCTGTGTGGGCACCCTGGACGCCGCCTCCCTCCTCGGTCTGGCTGCTGACCGGATGCTCCACGCCGGCCCCTGCCCGGGTCCCGCCCCCGGGGGCTCCCACCCGAGACTCCCACCTCGCTGTGCAGCCGATTCAGACATACAAGGAAGAGGTCTGTGATGGGAAACGTATTATATTTCCTTCTTTGAAGTCATTTCCAGCGGAGCGAAGTTAGTAAAAATACAAAGGAGAGAATACAAAACACATTGAGTGATTTTTTTCTGACCATTCCGCTGCAGAGCTGTGTGTACAAGAACACAAATGGGAAATGCAGTAGCCGCAGCCTAAGGTGAAACCCCGAGATCACAGCTCAGTGGCAAAGACTCCTCGTTACAAAAATAAGAAAGTGATGTTGGATTTGTGAAATTCCGAACAACGGCATTGCTGGCCGCCCACGCCGCGCGCCACCATGGGGACCCGGCCCTTCCGTGCGCGCCGCAGACAGGCCCGTCACACCAGGAGCCCCGAAGGCCTGCGGGACAGCGCGTGGACGAGCTTCCCAAACACGCGGAGACACTGGCTGAGAAGCAAACATGGAGTCCCGCTTCCCTTCCATTCCTTTCTACTGTTCATCTGCAACGCCTGTGCGTGTGGCCGTCGCTCCGCTCCCTGCGGTAGGTGCTTCAGCCCCGAGGCTCGTTCTGCGGAGACGGCGGTCCTGCTCGCAGGGCAACACTTCCAAACGCTCCTCCACTTTCTGTGGCCTCGGCCGGATGTGCTCTTGCACCAACCGCTGCAGCGTCCTCGTGGGGAGCCCGCGAGTTCTTCCTGCACACGGAGCTGCTCCAGCATCCTTGCGCCCAGGGCAGTGCGGCGCGGCGCCACCTTTGCCGCACCGTGAGGACGGCCTGTGGCCACGCAGGGCCCGCCCGGGGATGGGGCTGGCTCAGGCCGGGCTTTTCTAGAACTGCCGGCTGGCGGAGATTCTGAGCATTCCTTCACTTGCCACTCAATGCATTCTCCAGGGGACCTTCCAGCCTGTTTAAAAATAGCAACAAAAGTCCTGCCGCTTGTTTCAAATGGGAACGCCAGTGAACACAGTGCTACCATCTTTGTCTCCTCTGTCGCCTTCTTTGCCAAACATGGCCCCAAATCCTTTGTGGAGCAAGGTGTGAATGAGTGAGCGGCTACCGCACCAGCTGTGGGCAAGGCCGCCCTTTGCGGGGACCCCTGCGTCTCTGTCTCAGGAGCCTCCTGGGTTTGGCAGCTCCAGGAAGTCAATGCCAACGCTGGGGCAGGCTCCCCGCGACTCCGGGGGCCGGCCCGCTGCACCCTGGCACCCACGCGCTCTTTGAGAGGAGGGACGACGCCAGTGGAGACCGAGCTGCCCCAGAGCAGGCCCCGTGGCCAGGCCCAGGCCGCCCCCCAGGAGACTGTGCCGTCTGTGCGTGGCTGAGACACCTGCTGTGTCCCCAGCCTCACCACGGACAGACACTCTCGCTAAGAGCTGAAGTTAGAAAATGCCTTTCTCTAAACAGACGTTTGCATCAGAAAACAGGCGCCAGGGCCCTTCTCCGGGATTATTAGGTGGTTTAGGAAACTGCTGCGGCAGCAGCAAACACCAGGACGTCTTCACAACGCAGAAGCACTTTTCACAGAGAGGGACGTTGCCAGAAACGGGCAGCCTGGGCGGGTGGTCGGTCCTGTCTGTTCACTTGGGAGCCTAGCTGCTCGGAGGGCCCGTGGCGCGATCAGACAGCCTCCCGCCTGGTTTTCAGAGACCACCGAGTGGGCTGGGAGATGCGTGCTCTGCGGCGAGTGCCCACGTGCACCAAGATGAAATAGTTACGGGGTGCAGGGAAGCTTGGAAAAATGACTCCAGGATACGAACAAAGTGGCCAGATTGGGTGCATGTCACACTTTTGGCTTTGGGCCGTGGACGGTGGGTGCCACATGGCCACGAGGGAGTGGGCGGGCGAGGGCAGCCTGGCCACGCTGGCGAGAGGCGGGGAAGCCCTCAAAGCGCCAGCCTCCACGACACGCCCAAGTGCAGCGCCAAAGCACCGAGGCGCTGGCGTTGCCTCTGCCGCGCAGCCGCGGGCAGCGGCCTCCAAGCGAGGGTGCAGGGGAACACCAGAGCCACGTGAAGCCGCGGGCCACGGGCAGACCCTCCACGGCTGCAGCACCGGCTCCGAGGAGGCAGTGGGTGCAGATGGGAAGGTGCCCCAAGTAACTTGAGTCCCCCCAGACCAGGTGACGTAAAAGTGGAGGGAGACGATGGAGATGGACGTCTCCGTGGGCGAAGTCAAACCAGACTCGGAGGCAGGAAACACGCCTGGCGCCCGGCAACGAGCGGCGTTGCAGAGTCGGGAACGCGGGCGGCCAGACCGGGGCTCACTTGGGGAGGTCGAAGGTGTCACTGGCTCTGAGGCTCGCTGGCCTGAAGGACAAATCGAAGGACCTCTGGTCGCTGAAGCTCTGGGCTCTGTACTTGGCCAGGGGCAACGGCTTTCTGCGCCGCTCCTGCTCCGACACGGCCAGGTCTCCCCGGGGGCCCCTCCGCGCCCCCGGCCTGCTTAGCAGCACCCCCTGGCCCTCGGCCCAGGCGCCCTGGCAGCCCCCAGCTCCAGGCGTGGGCTCGGCAGAGCTGTTCGTGGGCTCCAGGGCAGGGGCCGCGCTGCTCTCACCCCTGGGGGGCTGGCTTCCTTGGGGCAGGCGTGGGGCAGCAGGCTCCCCCTGGCCATCCTCTCTGGGGGCAGGTCCTCCCCATCCCCCACTCCTGCCCGCAGCAGGTGTTCCTCCAGCTGTGCCCACAACGGGCTGCTCCTTGGCCGGGGGTGTCATCCCGCCAGCCCAGGCCTGTCCCTGGACCTGTCCTTGGATCTGTCCCTTGGGCTGATCCTGGACCTGTCCCTTGACCTGTCCCTGGGGCTGTCCCTGAACCTGTCCTTGGATCTGTCCCTTGGGCTGTTGCTGGACCTGTCCTTGGACCCATCCCTTGGGCTGTCCCCAGACCTGTCCTTGGACCCATCCCTGGACCTGTCCCTTGATCTGTCCCTGAACCTGTCCTTGGATCTGTCCCTTGGGCTGTTGCTGGACCTGTCCCTTAAGCTGTCCCTGAGGCTGTCCCCGGACCTGTCCTTGGACCCATCCCTGGGACTGTCCCCAGATCTCTTCCTTGACTTGTCCCTGGGGCTGTCCCTGGATCTCTCCTTGGACCTGTTCCTGGGGCTGTTCCTGGACCTGACCCTGGACCTGTCCCTGGGGTTGTCCCTGGAGCTGTTCCTGGACTTGTCCCTGGGGCTGTCCCTGGATCTCTCCTTGGACCTGTTCCTGGGGCTGTTCCTGGACCTGTCCCTGGACCTGTCCCTGGGGTTGTCCCTGGGCCCGTCCCTGGACCTCTCCTTGGACCTGTCCCTTGACCTGTCTCTGGGGCCATCCCTGGACCTGTCCCTTGATCTGTCCCTGGGGTAGTCCCTGGAGCTGTTCCTGCACCTGTCCCTGGGGCCGTCCCTGGACCTGTCCCTTGACCTGTCCCTGGGGCTGTCCCTGGACCCAGCTCTGGACCTGTCCCTGGGGCTGTCCCTGAGCAGCCAGGCTTCCCAGCTCCTCAGGGCTCCTTGGAGCTGTGTCTGAGGTCTTGGCAGCCCAGGTGCCCTGTCCCTGACCTGGGCTCCTCACCTGTTCTGCACCTGCCTGACCTTTGTGGCTGGGGGCGCGGGGGCTCTCCACCTCTGTGGCCAGGTCCTGGGCTGACTGTAGCTGCGCCCGAGGCTGCTCTGCCACGTTCTGCACAACCTCCGGGCCCAAGGGCCCTGTGTGCCTCCCAGAGACAGCTGGCTGCAGCGTCTGCCGGGACCTCACGCACCCTGAGGCAGTTTTCCCCGGTGTGAGGCGACTTTCTTGCCCCCGCTGGGAGTCGAGCACGGGGCCTGCCTGTGCTGGCCGACACTCCTGGGCTTCACTCCCTGGGCTCTGGGCCTCGGGGGTGTGGCGGGCGGGGCGCTGGCGAGCCCGGGCGTCAGGAGGGCTGCGCTGCTGGGCCCACCCCGCCCGCCTGGCCTCTGCCTCTGTGGTTGGCGCTGTGGGAGGTGGGCGGGCGAGCTCTGCCCCCGAGGGAAGCTGCTTCTCCCACTCGACGCCCTCTCTGCGTGTGGCCAGCTGGTTCTCGGCAGGCGACGGCAGCTCTCCTGGGCCGAGGGTGGGCCCCGCTGGGCTCGCTCCCCATGGCCTGCGACACATGGAGGCTGGAACTGCGGGCTCCGCGCCACGACCTGGAGGACTTCCTGCCCCAGCTCCATGATTTCCGCCTCCCACTGCGGCGTTGCTTTTGCGTGTTGCGGACTCATGGGACGCACACGGCACCGGGGAGGGGTGGGCAGCTCCCTCTGCGTGGGGGGCCGGGGCCCCTGCCTGGCCGTGGAACACGCTCCTTTCTGCAGCTCCACCCGGGGCCCACACATGGGGGTCGTTGGGTTCCTGCGGGAGACACTGTCCCCCGAGGCCACTCGCCTTGGCAGCACGAAGAGCTGTTGCTGGTGTTCTGCACCCGTCCTCGTCCCCCAGGTGCTCAGGGAGCCGGCCACTCGCGGGCAATGGCGGTGCGTGACCTGCCACGCCCATTGCACCTGCCATCTCCCTGGGGGCTCTGATGCTTGGTTTGGGTCGTCCGTCGAAAGATGACAGCGTGTTCTTGCCACAGTCATGGCTGGCGTTTCCCCGGGCAACCTGCAGGGGCTGAGCAGATGTGGCTGGGGGCCTCTGGCCCTGCTCCTGCCCGTGCAGGACGTCCGAGCCCCTGGTGGCAAAGCCCTCAGGCCCGACACGCCCCCCAGGTGGAGCCGCCTGTGACGTGGGGGCGCCGGTCAAACCGCTCTCGCCGGCGGACGGCACGTGCTGACCCCCCAAGGGGCCGCAGCTATTTCTTCCGAGGTGACCTTTCCATGTTGTGGGGTCGTGTGATGAGGGGCCCTCACCAGGCTTTGGGGTTCCACGCGATTCTGGCCCCGGGCACCCCGCATCACGGAGCTCACACGGGCTCTCTGCTGAAATATCCTTAAGATTCCCGGGACTGTTTGGACTCTCAAAGCTGCGTCTGCTTTCCTTTCCGCCGGCAGGATTTCGGGGAGGTCTCTGTATCGGAGCCGTGTCTGGGATGCTGCTGTCGGCACCGGCAGCACCTGGAGGGGGTGCAGGGCTCGGGTCAGCCTGTGCCCCCTGTCTGGAAGAGGTCTGGGGGCCTGCCGGGGCTCCGGAAGGCTCGCTCAGCTCCACAGGAGCTCTGCCCACCGCTCTGTGCCCAGCCTCCACAGGAGACGCCACCTGCGCATTTTCAACCGCCGTCTCCCCTCCCCCAACGCGGGGTCGCGCGTCTCCACCAGGCGGTGCGTTTTGCAGGAAGGCAGGCGCAGGTGGCATCTCATGGACAACTGGGCGCTGCACAGTGATCCGCGGGGTCTCCACGGCAGGTTGCGCTCGCCGCACGGCCTGCACCACTGGCGTGTAGAGCGGGGGGATGTGCTGCGGCCCGTTCTGTTCCGGGAAATACTTTTGCGTGGCAAAAAGGGGTCTCTCTGAGTCTGGCATCTCATCCTCTGAGCTGCAAACTGTCATGGCGATTTCAGGGACCTCCCCCGCGGCTCTCACGTCCCTCCCCTCCCAGGAGCCGTCCATGGCACTCCCCGCTGTGGCACCCACGGTCCCATCACCCCTTCGGCTGGCCGACCCCAGTGGGGACGGTGGGCACAGCGTGGACAGGTGGCCAGGGAGCGTGGGGGAGTCCGGCCCCACACAGGGCAGTGCCACGTGGGCAGCAGCAGGGCCGCCCCGCTGAGCCGTGGCCTGGGGCTGTTCTCTGGGCGCCCCCTGGAGGGGCCCCTTCCCGCTGGGCTCTGCTTCCCCTGCGTCGGGGCGCAGGGCACCTTCTCTTCTGGGCTGACGCCTGGCGCCCGCGTGGCTGATCTTGGAGCAGCGGGACAGCCAGCTCCTGGGGCCGCACACGACGGTGGCCAGGCCGAGGGCCGGCAGGGGCTCGGCCGTGCAAGCCAGGAAGCGGGCGGCGGGCATCCTGATGCAGATGCTGGCCATGGTGGCCGTGTGCAGCACCCGCACCTCCGGCCTGTGCATCTTCCGCCTCTGCAGGTTCCTCTTCTTCCGCGCCCCGCCGTGCAGCGGCAGCAGGCCGGCCTCGGAGCAGAGGCAGGCGCTCTGCTCGAACTTCTCGCGCAGCTTGGACAGCACCGAGCTCCTGCCCACGACCTTCGGCAGGAGGCCCCTGGGGGCTCTGGGCCGCTCCGCAGGGGGCCTCTCTCGGGCCGCCTTCTCCTGCGCTTCCTTCTCCTCCGCGGCCAAGAACTTCTTCAGGATGTTTTTCACGGCGCTCTTGCCGGCGGGGGCGCTGCAGCGGGGCTTCTCTCCGGGGAGGCCGCCGGCCCTCTCCTTGGTCTTGTCCAGGAGCTTGTTGATGGTGGCGCTCACCAGGCTGCGGCCGGGCCCGTGCCTGTCCCTGGGGGTCAGCCTGCCCACCTCCCGCGTCCGCTTGAGGTGGGGCTCGCGGCCGGCGCCCAGGAACTTGGCCTGCAGGAGCTGGAAGCGCGTGGGCCGCCGGGCGGCCTCCTGGGACTCGGGCTGGCGGCTCGGCCTGCAGCCCCCGGCCGCCGGGGGCCCGTCCTCCCGGCCGGAGACGTAGAGCAGCAGGCTGCCCAGGACGGCGCGGGCGGCCGGGTGGCAGGCCGTCCTGTCGAGCTTCTTGGTCAGGGCGCGCGCGTCGACGGGCGTCCGTCCGCTGCACATCTTGCGGCTCTTCGGGCTGCGGAAGAAAATCAGCCGTCACGTGTCTCGCCGCGTCACCAAGATGCCCCACGGGACGTTTCTCGTGGGCAGCCCCGCGTCGTGAGAGCCCCCGGAGGTCTAGCGGGAGCGAGGGGGCAAGGGACGCGGGTCCTGGTCTGCGCCTGCCGCGACCTCGGGGTCGGCGGTCCCTGCCGCGTCGCGTTTCCTGTTAAACAGCAGCGACGTCTGACCGCCTCCTGCCGAGGGCGCCGAGGCGCGCGCAGTGGGCGGCTTTGGGGCGCGCTCTGTAGCGCAGGCGTCGTGGGTCCACCGGGGACGCGGGCTGCTTGTGCAAGCGGGAAGCAGCAACGCCAGGAGCGCGTGTTCTCCGTGTGGCCTGTGCGTGTCTCCAGCCTCGCGTGTGACAGTGCAGTGGAGCGGGCGGGGCGGGACTAGTCAGTGCGGTGGAGGGGGCGGGGCGGGAC
>CAUYSK010107262.1:0-19247 GCA_963575035.1 Avahi laniger | reverse complement strand
TGAGACCAAAGTGGATAATGATGACCTGAAAGCTGTAGTGGAAGCAAATCCATCTCAACCTATGCGTGAATTAGCAGCAAGGTTTCTTTTACTACTCCAGCAATATTGGACCCTTTGAAACAAATCAGCAAGGTAAAGAACCCGGATAGATAGGTTCCGCATGGATTAAACGAGCATCAGAAGAGAATTCGTCTCAAAGCCTGCCTTTCTTTGCTGTCACGACATAAAGGTGAACCATTTCTACGTTGTATTGTTACATGTGATGAAAAATGGATTCTTAGACGAAAACCAAATGTTCATCAAAAAAAGCTAATGGTGTCTGATGGTCTAGTGCTGGTATTATCCATTATGGCTTCACAAAACCTAGTCAATTGATTACAGTGGATGTCTGCTACAACCAGTGGGATGAAATGATGAGGTTGCTTGTGATTAAGCAGCTGAGATTGGTCAATAGAGACAGACCAGTCTTCTTGCAAGTCCCCATGTCACAAAAAACAACGCTGCTCCAACTAGAAGCTGGACTTAGAAACTCTCTGTCATCCTCCGTATTCACCAGAACTTACACCAACTGACTACCAGTTATTCCAGGCTTTGGACCACTTCTGGCAAGGAAAATACTCAATTCTCAACTAGCTGTGGAAAACGCCTTTAGCAATTTCATTGTCACTCACTCTTTAGGCTTCTTCGCTGGTGGCATAAACAAACTACTGTTAAGGTGGCAAAACTCTCAGTAGTTTAGGTGCATAGTTTGATTAATTGTACTGTTGCTTATTTGAGATGTAAAAACTATTGATTCAAAATTGAATGTTTCATATTTAATAACCTAATATTAGGTATTTCTCTCTCTCTCTCTCTCTCTCTCTCTCTCTCTCTCTCTCTCACACACACACACACACACACACACACACACACACACACACACTTTCTCTACATATGTTTACGTAAACACACATAAACATAGTTATGACTTTTTTCTTTTGGTGACCTCATTTAATTCATTAGTTTCAACTACCACCAGCAAGCTTATGGTGCTTCTTAAATCTGTCTCTGTTGATCCACATTTGTCTACTTCTGCTGCGTTTTAGAGCTCTGAGCCTTGCAAAATTGGAGTCCTTTGTAGCCATAGCCTGGATTCTCCCCCAAGAAAGGTATATTTTCCCTGGGACCTTTGAATTTGTGCCCCACTCTGTAGTGAGCCCAAATGGTTATTAAAATTTACCAGATTATTGAAACACCAGCATAAAAATGTCGAAACTTAGGACGGATAGAGTGGCTTACAGCTATAATCCCAGCACTTTGGGAATTGGAGGCAGGAGGATCTCTTGAGGCCACGAGTTCAAGACTAGCCTGGTCAACAGTGAGATCCCCATCTCAAGAAAAATAAAAGAATAAACTGAGCATGATAGCACGCACATGTAGTCCTAGCTACTTGGGTGGCTGAGGTGGGAGGATCATTTGAGCCCAAGAAGTTTGAGGCTGCAGTGAGCTAGCACCACTGTACTACATACAGCCTAGGTGAGAGAATAAGACTCCATCTCTGAAGAAGGGGGAAAAAAGAAGGTCAAAAAATTCAGAAAAATAGTAAATACTTAGCTCTCAGGGCTAAAGTCTAAAAGTTTGATAGCCTAGGCTCAAGTTATTGTTGCCAAAGGGCCATCCCCCAATGACAACTTATTAATAAACCTTAAGGAACTTGCATATCTAAGACCTATCTATACCCACTAAGATCTACCCAGAGCCCACTACCCACATGCTATCTAGGCCATAGGGGCTTAGATGAAATCCTGCTTTTTGATTTAAACTCTTCTACTTTTAAAAAAGTTCTCACCCTGCCCTGTTTAAATACCAGTCATAGTTAGTTCCCGCCACTGGACAAGTTAAATAATCCAGCAAAATCAAAAACCCTTCCTTGACATGCCAGAAGTCGCAAGCCTCGCTTGCTATTTTGAGCCCCCAAAACCATTTCTATACCTTTCTCAAGATATTTTTTCTGTTCATGCACATATGATAAAGATAAATTATTAAATTATCAGTTTTATTATTCCTGTTTCTGAATTGAAGAGGCTTAATATACACCCATGGCCACATTTGCTTTGATAGTGTTTTTCAGACATATCCTTCACCCTCACTTCCACTCCTCCTCCCTTACACAAACCCATTCCACAAAACCATTGCTCAGCAAGACGGCCACCGGTCTCTCCTTCACTGGGGCTCTCAAATGGAGAAAGAATGTTTCCTGAGGACAGGCCTTTAACTCCATTAAATCAAGGCTGGAATGAGCTGAGTTCTTTCTTTCAAAAATCTCCAATCAAATAATACTCCTCCTCCCTTGTAGTGATCTAGGGAGTGAAGGTCACCAGTTACTGTTTTCTTCCCCATCCTTAAGAAGAGGCAAAAACTCTTCCTTTACTGATCTTCAAACTGGAAATTCCATACTTCTGGGAGACCAGCAAAAATTTTTAGGGGTTACTATACAGGCAATTTCTGTATCTTTAACTTCTGGGTGTATTCTTTCCTAAAGTCTTTCTGCCTGAGAAAGTATGGGTATACTATATACAGGTTCTCCTTCACTATTTGATATTTCAAAGGAAGGTGAGTAGGTTGCATTGCCCCAGGATTTCAAAACCTGGTTGTGGGCCAAACTTTTCAGAAACCGGAAAGATAATTTGAAAAGGCAAGACAAAGTGTCCAACATAAGCAAAAGACTTGAAAAATGAAGTCAGACTTTCTCTGATGAAAACGAAGTATGATTTGGCTTATGAGTTTGTGATGACTGGTTTCACTAGTTAGGATATTGTGATATTTTTATAAACCGAATATCATTGTTTTGACGTGTATATGTATTTAAAACACTAGATTACGGGCATGCATAATTTTTTTTTATTTTTTAAAAAAAAACGTCTTTTAGAGGTCATGCAAACAAAAGATTTTGAAGGTGATTTTCCTACCTTTATGAACCAAGGAAGAAAATGTAACAGTTAAAATAGTTTACTAAGAGATGTTTGTTGGACTTTTAAACTTATCCTTAATTTTTTGCCTATGAAAGTAATGCACATTGATTTTATCAAATAGAAAAAATGTACAGTTATTTAAAGTAAAATTGACAGTCTCCATCTTTCTGCTACTCCTCCTCCAGTTCTGCCCTCCAGAGGGAATCAGCCTGTGATTAACTTCCATAACTTCCATACCTTTTTTGTTCGTACCTTTTTTTCTATACTTCTGCAAATAGCATAGAAAGGGTTCCCTTCCCCTGTAAATGTGATTATTAGTCTGCAGTGTACCTTTTTTCCCTAACAAATGTAAAGTATTTTCAAGTACATATTTGTAACAGTTTTCGATGGCTGCCTGGTATCCTGTGAATGTATCGCTGTTAACTAATTCTTTTTTATTGACGGATTTACCTTTTCATTTATTGCCATTATAATCAATTTTGCAGCAAAAATTGTTGAATATTTTTGCTAAAGATAATTTTATAGAATAAATTCTTAGGATAAGCAGTTTGTAATTTTGATAGAAGGCTTTCAAATTACTTTTTCTAAAATGTAAATATTTATACACAGCAATATAGGATAAAACTCATTTTTCCATACTTGTGCTGATAATGTGTGATGTCTTTTTAAATTTGCCAAATTAATGATTGAAAAATGGTTCTTTGTCATTTCAGCTTATATTTCTTTAATGATTATAAAGCTATGTATCTGTTTATTATCATTTACCCATTTTAAAATTAGATGTCTTTTATCCTTTATTTGGTGTTGATATTTTTTAAAAATAATGACTGTTTAGAATGGTTTCAGTATGATCTTGGTGAAACAATGAATTGAACTAGATGGCTGAATTTTATGTATCCTGATTGCGTTATAATAAACCTGATAATGTAACAGCATCTTCTCCAGGATAAATTCCAATGTTACATTTCTATTTTGTTGATCCTTTAACAGTTAAGGGAAGAAAGTCGGAGGCTGGCTTTGGCTGCCAAAAGAGAAAAAAGAAAGGAGAAGAGAAGAAAGAAAAAGGAAGAACAAAGAAGAAAACTAGAAGAAATTGAAGCCAAAAATAAAGAGAACTTTGAACTCCAAGCTGCTCAAGAAAAAGAAAAGCTTAAAGTTGATGGTATGGTCTCTAAACAATCATCCGATTTGTTTCATACAATACATTCTAGTCAAAATTATGTTTACTTCAATATCAATCACATATGGTAAAAATAGACTTTTAACTTACTAAGCCCTTAAAGTATTTATGTGCATTTTTTTGTTGATTGACTTTCTCCTTATTTATTATGAAGAACTTCAAACTTATTGACAAGCCAAAATAATGAGAAAATGAGTACATGAATACATTCCACCTAAATTTACAAAACTGTTAACATTTTTCCATATTTATTTTTTTCTCTCTAAATACCTACATGTATTTTTTTTCTGAGCCATCTGAAAGTAAATTGTAGACACCCTGACATTGCACCTGTAAATACTTTACACATTCTAAGAATGATATTTGCTTATATCATAATAATACCATTTATAATTACTAAGTGGTTCTTTTTTTAGGTATTATAAATGGTAATTCCATAATAATCATCTATAATGATATTATGGAGTAATTCTTAATGTCATCTATAATCCAGACCATAGTCAGATTTCCTCAAATGAAGGAATTATTTTTACTAGGTTGTAATTAGAAGATTATTTGCGATTGAAATACTGTCAATCGTTGATTTCCACGGGGGGATTGGGTTTCCAGGACCCCCGTGGATACCCAAGTCTGGAGATACTGAAGTCTCTTATGTAAAATGGCATAGTATTTGCATATAACCTGTGCACATCCTTTCACGTACTTTAAATCATCTCTAGATTACTTGGTTTTTATTTTTGTTAATATTACTGACCTGGGGTTGGTCGAATCCGTGGCTATGGAGGGCGACTGTATAGTGGGGAGGAACTGTTGCCAGTAAACCACCGAATATGTGTGTATGTGTATGCAGTGTGTGTGTTTTTCAAAATTTCCCTCTCCTCCAGCCTTTTGTTTTGAAAATTTCCAAACTACAGAAAAGCTCAAGTATTAATATGGTGAACACCTGTATATCACCTACATTCTTAAAACATTTTGGCACATGAATTTTGTCTTTCTTTGTCTCTTTTTTTGAGTAGTTTGGATATAAGTTGTACACATCATGTGAAATCACCCCTACATACTTGATTATGTATTTTCCAGTAAAAGAACATTAGTTTACATAACACAATAACATTACACCTAAGAAATTTAATAATTATATGATAATATGTAATATATAGTACATATTCATGTTTTCCAAATTGTCCCCCAAAATATTCTTATAACTACCTGCTCTGTTTTGAATAGGACTTAGGGACAGAGAAGAGAATAGATCGGTCATATCCACTTCATTACCAACAAATGCTGGAATAACTGATGATTTTATATCTAATAGTAGTGAAGTAACTGTACTGGGTTTTTCTTTTCTTTGCTAAGAATATTCTGGGAACACTTGGAACGTGCTAATTCAGTACTGCAACTTTTACAGATGAGCCTGAAGTCTTGACGGAGCCTCCAAGTGCCACAACCACTACTACCATAGGGATATCTGCAACCTGGACAACTTTGGCAGGTTCCCATGGCAAAAGAAATAATACCATAACTACGACAAGTTCAAAGAGGAAAAACAGGAAAAATAAAATTACTCCAGAAAACGTTCAAATTATATTTGATGATCCGCTACCAATTTCATACAGTCAGCCAGAGAAGGCGAGTGGAGAGTCCAAGAGCAGCAGTACCAGCGAGAGTGGGGACAGCGACAACATGAGGATCTCGAGCTGCAGTGATGAAAGCAGTAACAGCAATGGCAGCAGGAAGAGTGACAGTCATGCGCCAGCTGTGGTCACTGCCACCGTGAGCAGCAAGAAGCAGCCATCAGTTCTCGTTACATTTCCAAAGGAGGAGAGAAAATCTGTCTCTGGCAAGGCTTCAGTAAAGTTAGTTCCAGTTTTTATTTTTACTGTTTATGGTGTCATCATAAAACACCTTGTTGATGAATTTTTTGGTAAAGCAAGTGAATTAGCAACTTGCAAGATAAGAATTTTTCTTTGTGCTGGAGGCACAAATTGAAAAATAAGCTATATTTTAGGTTTTTGTATTAATGAGAGATCACATTTTTACTATGTAATTTCTTCCTTTTGGATGTTAAACTTAACTCATAAAAAGTATTGATTGTGGTTTCACAGGGATTTTTATTGTGATTCGTCTCTTGCTAAATCTGTTCCCTAGGTAGTATCTTCTTAAAATTGGCTCTTCATATTATATGCTAAGTATTAAAGAGAAGTGAAAAATAAGATCCTCATTTGTTCACCATATTTAATCTAAAAATAAATAAAATAAAAATTATATAATAGATTACCTTTATCATTTGAAAATTCTACATTTCTATTTTTAATGTGCTTTTCCTCCCTCTGTTAAAGATTGTCAGAGACTATCAGTGAAGGGACCAGTAATTCTCTATCCACTTGCACAAAATCTGGTCCATCTCCTCTTTCCTCTCCAAATGGGAAGTTAACGGTAGCAAGTCCTAAGCGTGGGCAAAAGAGGGAAGAAGGATGGAAAGAAGTTGTAAGAAGGTGAGTAATTATTTCTTTGATTTTTTTTTTTTTCCTCATTCTTTTTATGTTCTATATATCATAGTGGTGAAGTGTTGTTTACCTTACAATTCCCTCTCCTATTCTAAAGGTTGCAAACAAACTGTTGGCTCAAGGCTAGATCTGGCCAACAGGGACGAGCTACGCCACATTTTAGATGAATAAAAATTATATATTAATACTTTAAAAATTGTGAGATTTTACATAAAACATTAGGTATGTATTTGGTCCCCGTGAGTATTAGAGTTTCTGAAGAACTAGTTTAGATTGTATCTCATTCAACTTTGTAATCCCAGAGCCCAGTATGTAGACATCAGTACATGTTAGTGTAAGTATTACATAAGCCACTTGTAAACATTTGAAGAATGAATAAGTACTGGTTTTAACTTATTGACCTAATCCTGTTTTTAATCATGGCATACCTTTAGGGTTTCAGGATAAAAATATTTTATTTTGCTTAGGATTTTTAAAATATGTTTCAAAGAGTGGGAATGCAATATCCCAGAAACTTAAAAGGCGATAAGATACCTCAGCCCCAGAAAGGATGTAATCCCTTATACTCTCTTGTTTTGTTTTGTTTGTTTGTGTTTTTTTAAGACAAGGTTTTCTCTGTTGCCCAGGCTGGAGTACAATGGCGTGATCATAGCTCATTGTAAGCTAGAACTCCTAGGCTTAAGCTATCCTCATGCCTCAGCCTCCCTAGTAGCTAGGACTACAAGCGCGCACCACCACGACCAGATAATGTTGTTTAAAGAAAAATCTTTTTTATTAGAGATGGGGTCTCACTGTGTTGCCCAGGCTGGCCTCAAACTCCTGGCCTCAAGTGATCCTCCTTCCTCAGCCTCCCAAAGTGTTAGGGATGACCGGCATAATCCACACACACACATTTATATACACACTCTGTTGAACTGATAGAAAGAATATCATCAGAGTATTCTTTATACAAGAGTGAGATAATTTAGTTTTTCTATATGCATTTAATATTCATGATATATAAGAAATTCTTAACTAATTTGGAAATAATAATGATCATTGGCTGATCATGCCCTTTAGGGAAAAAAGAGTTGTCAAGAAACTTATTTGTGTATATAACATGGCAGGGATCATGCCTTACTTTTTTAAAAATATGACATATTAATTTAATACTTCATCTGCCATTCTAAATAAATAATTTACTTGTTTGTTTAAGCATAAATGATTCTCTTCGAGAACTGTGCTATATTTCTTTTAGAAGTATTCTTTTATTGGCTTATCAGAGATTTATATCTACCTTCCCTGGACCTGAATGTTTAAAATTAAAATGTAATTTTTTAAGTGTTTTGTTTTTTTAAAACTCTAGTAAGCTTTTCTATTTCCTCACATTACGAAATGTCCTTTAGCAAGTTTTCGTATGTGTGGATAGTCATTTTAATGCCTCTAGAGGAAGGAAGGGAAATGATAAATTTTTAATGTCATTCTTCCAGTTATGTATTAGAGGATAAAAAGGAGAATGTGAGTAAAACACCAAAAATGTACCCATGAGAAACCTTTTTTGACTCTTTGGGCTAGATTAAATGCTCTGACCAGTGTGTCTCCATGATACCTTATGAGAACACTCATGACATGGTGGTGTAGTTTTTGTTATTTTGTATCTACATAGTTAATGTAAGTGGGAAGGAACTCATGCCTGTCTTATTTGCATTAGTGTTTGCATTAGCACAGTGCATGCCTACATAATATGTGCTGTACAGATATGAGTGAAGGATAATAATCAAGCAAACAATCTTTGTTAATGAGATGAGAAGCTGTAGTAAAATGTATCTGTCTACCTGTCTATTGCTCCCAGTTGCCTTTTGTCTGTTCATCTAGATTAAAAGTAGATAAAAGAGCTTATTTAACAATAATCTATTCTGCATTTATAGAAAAACATTTTAGTAATACTTTTTCCTCTTTCTTAAGTCACAACTACTAATATTAATGATTTATCTTAATTTATCTTTACTACTTTTAAATAGGTCAAAGAAAGTATCTGTTCCATCAACTGTGATATCCAGAGTGATTGGAAGAGGAGGCTGTAATATCAATGCTATTCGGGAATTCACTGGTGCACACATAGATATCGATAAGCAGAAAGACAAGACAGGAGACCGGATAATAACTATAAGGCAAAACTTTGTCTCTTAATGTTTTCTTCCTTTCTGTTGTATTGCACTATAGCTTAACAAAATATGTCCACTTGAATTTTCAATGGAACTTTGTGTTTAATAGTATACTTTTTTTAAATGGGAGTTTTATTAGTGTTTGAGAAGATAACCTTTACAGTTTCTTTTTTCTAGTTAATATACTCTTGGGAAATATTTTAGAGGGTTTTATGGGAAGTTTGTGTGCATGTGGCAAAGGTTTAGATCATCTTTTCTATATATAAAATGTATAACATTCTTAAAAATTTGTTCTGAGACTTAAGGAGTTTCTAACACATTTTAAGTGTGAGTTTTTATCTTTCTCTCAAATTAGCCTTTGAGATTTGTTATTCTTAGATTGTCTCTTTAGAATTGAGCTCAATAATAGATTTAACTCCGAATTGAAAATTTAACTTATCTTGAATAACTTACCTAATGTGTCTGTGCCTGATTATCCATAAAATAAAGATGATACTCTAAGAAATCACAAGGTTGTAAGAAGCTGTATTTCATTACCTTAAAATAAATTTAAGTTCCTTCGAAAGAGTTTCATATGTTTTTAAGTGGCAGTTAAAAGTTTGTTTGTAAGAGGCAGGTGCCCCTTTATAGTATATTTGAGGGCTGATAATTACATCCCCCCTCAAAAGTAAGGAGGCAGTTAACTATCATGTTTATATTCCTACTCATTGTCTTCTCCTTTGTCTTATTTTTCCCTGGGATAGTTGGGTAATTACAACCTGCCTTATCTAGAAAAGAGGGAAATAGATAGTCTTTATAGATAATATTTCTCTGGGGTTTCTGAAAGGCTTTCTTTGCAATCATGTATTTTCCTAAAGATCCAACACTAGGGTTTGATGTTACAATGGCTATTGTTGGCATTATCAGGATTCCTCCCTCATTTGGAAACATGTTCCCAGAGGGGTTATAATAATTATCATACAGTGGCTCATGCCTGTAATCCCAGCACTTTGGGAGACCGAGACAGAAGGATTGCTTGAGGCCAGGAGTTTGAGACCAGCCTGGGCAACACAAATGAGACCTTGTCTCTATAAAAAATTAAAAAATTAGCTGGGCATGGTGACGCATGCCTGTAGTCTTAGCTACTCAGAAGGTTGAGGCATGAGGATTGCTTGAGCCCTGGAGTTCAAGGTTGCATTGAGTTGTGGTCATGCCACTGCATTCCAGCCTGGGCAAGGCAGTGCAAGGCCCTGTCTCTTAAAAAAACTAAAAATAAATAAATTAAAAAAATAATAATCACCCTACCAATATAGAAACTACTAATGAATATGTAGTAGATGGAGCCATCTCAGATGCCAGGATTTAAGATAAAATACTGTTTTCTTACTTGGTTGTATTATTTTCCTTGTTTCCTTATACTGTTTTTATTATTGATCAGCTGTTTAAGTTACAGTGACGTTATAGATTACATAGACTTTTATATGCAGTTTTTCTAGCTGTAATGTATTTTACAGTAGGAAAATGATTTCTTAGTTTAAGGAAACAATCATAAAATGAATTTTTTGAAAATAAGTCATTGGCTAGTCCTCTGAAAAATACAGGGTTAATGCAGGACAGTTTATATCTTTGCAGAATACCTCAGGAATGGTAGGAAAATTGCAGATCTACTTTTGTTACGTGTTCTCTGTATATACACACACACACACACACACACACACACACGTGCTTGAGCACATACACGCAGGAGGATGTAGGCTTTACATATTTACAAGTAGGGGAAATTCAACCTAATTTTTTTTGTTGTTGTTTGGTCAACTTATAGGGGTGGCACTGAATCAACAAGACAAGCAACTCAGTTGATCAATGCTCTGATCAAGGATCCAGACAAAGAAATTGATGAACTTATTCCAAAGAATCGTTTGAAAAGCTCCTCAGCAAATTCCAAAATAGGGTCATCAGCACCTACCACCACTGCTGCTAACGGTTCCCTGATGGGAATTAAAATGACGACTGTAGCTCTGTCATCAGCATCTCAAACTGCCACAGCACTCACTGTGCCTGCAATTTCCTCTGCATCCACCCACAAAACCATTAAGAACCCAGTGAATAATGTGAGGCCTGGTTTTCCGGTTTCTCTGCCATTAGCATATCCTCCGCCACAGTTTGCACATGCTTTGCTTGCTGCTCAGACTTTCCAGCAGATCCGTCCACCAAGGTTGCCCATGACCCACTTTGGAGGTACTTTTCCACCAGCTCAATCCACTTGGGGTCCTTTTCCTGTCAGGCCTTTGAGCCCTGCCAGAGCTACTAACTCGCCTAAGCCTCACATGGTGCCTCGCCATAGCAATCAGAATAGCAGTGGTTCTCAGGTGAATTCAGCAGGTTCTTTAACTTCAAGTCCCACAACTACAACCAGTTCATCAGCTTCAACGGTGCCTGGTACATCTACAAATGGCGGTCCAAGTTCACCTTCTGTTAGAAGGCAGCTTTTTGTCACAGTTGTGAAGACATCCAACGCCACCACCACAACAGTCACAACCACAGCAAGCAACAACAGCACTGCACCCACAAATGCCACATATCCTATGCCTACTGCCAAAGAACACTATCCAGTATCATCCCCATCTTCCCCATCACCGCCAGCCCAGCCAGGAGGGGTTTCTAGAAATAGCCCTTTGGATTGTGGATCAGCATCTCCAAATAAAGCGGCAGCTTCTGAACAGGAAGCAGGTAGTCCACCTGTGGTAGAAACAGCAAACAGTAGACCTCCACACAGCAGCAGTTCTTCTGGGAGTTCATCAGTTCATTCAACTCAGCAACAGCCTCCGGGATCTGTTTCTCAGGAGCCAAGACCACCTCTTCAGCAGCCTCAGGTTCCTCCCTCAGAAGTGAGAATGACTGTTCCTCCTTTAGCAACGACAAGTTCTGCGCCAGTGGCGGTGCCTTCTACTGCCCCAGTGACTTACCCTCTGCCTCAGACACAAATGGGATGCTCCCAGCCTGCTCCTAAAATGGAAACCCCTCCTATTAGGCCACCCTCTCATGGCACAACTGCCCCTCACAAGAATCCAGCTCCAGTGCAAAATTCATCTGTTGCAGTCCTCAGTGTCAATCACATTAAAAGACCTCACAGCGTTCCCTCTTCTGTTCAGCTACCTTCAACCTTAAGTACACAAAGTGCTTGTCAGAATTCAGTACATCCAGCAAATAAGCCCGTTGCTCCCAATTTCAGTGCCCCCTTACCATTTGGGCCCTTTAACACATTGTTTGAAAACAGCCCGACTTCTGCTCATGCCTTCTGGGGAGGATCTGTTGTTTCATCTCAGTCAACACCAGAATCTATGCTGTCAGGAAAATCCTCGTATTTGCCAAATTCAGATCCTTTACATCAGTCCGATACTTCCAAAGCTCCAGGTTTTAGACCACCATTACAGAGACCCTCTCCAAGTCCCTCAGGTGAGTGTACATTTTCTTAATTCTGGGGTTGCTCATTTATACAGATGATGTGAAAATTCTTGATAATTTTCTAATGTTTTTACTACACGGTGACATGGACAGAGATTGTTGTATTCAGTTACCTCAAATGCTATTTTATTACGCGTGTTTAGTATGATGGCTTTTTTGTTAAATCTTTCAAAAACTACAGTAGATTTTTCTGGAATTACCCATAAATAAATAAGATTTTTTTAAAAATCAGGTATATATTTCTCTCTTGAAATAAAAAAGCCTCTTATGTTTTAATTTAATAAAGTAATGCCACCAAAAGTTTGCTTTTATTAGAAAATCAAAATAGCTAACAAAGATTTTAAAAATTTGATTTCATTTCTGATTGTCTTTTTTGTTTTTAAAATAATGAAAAAATATAGAGCTACATAGTCTAATATGGTAGCCACTAGCCATGTGTGCTATTTAAATTTAAATTAATGAAAATTAAAATAAAATCAAAAATGTATCCCCTTCTCAGTCAAACTAGTCATATTTCAAGTGTTTAATAAACACTGTGGCTAGTGGCTACCATATTGGACAGCAAAGATGTAGAACATTTCCATTATCAAAGAAAGTCCTATTGGACAACACTGATTTATAGAGGATCTAAAGATATTCTGATTGTAGGCTGTGCTTTTTGTTTCGCTTTTTACTTTGAAATATTTTTAGATTTATACGAGAGTTCTTCTATAATTTCCCCAGGTTCCCCTAATGTAAACATCTTATATAACCAGGATATATTTTAAAACTAAGAAATTAATATTGATAGAGTACTACAAACCTGACTACAGATTTTATGCAGATTTCACCAGTTTTTCCAAAAATGTCCTTTTTCTATTGTAGGATCTAATCCAGTATGCCAATTTGCATTTAGAACTATTGTGTTTTAATGTGAGCATTTCAAGTAATAAAATTTGACAGTCCATGCAAGAGGTTGACACACTGTGGTTACTATGGTGCCTGTTTTTACATTTTTAAATATTTGAAAAAAAAAATTTTAAGAATAATATATGACACAAAAAGTATGAAATTTAAAGACAAAATGTGAATTTCAGTGTTCATAAATAAAGTTTAATGAAACACAGCTATGCCCATTTGTTTGTATATTATACACGGCTACATTCTTGCTATAATGACAGAATTGAATAGTTGAAACAGAGACCAAGTTGAGCTATTTGAGAAATGACATTCTGGGACCAAAATTTCCAGGTTTAATGGCAACTGAATATTATTTTTACTTATTTCTATACCATGTAAATAAAATTTAATAAACATAGTAAATATTTCTTTGCTAGAAGTTGATGGAAATATTTATGCATACTTTCAAAAACAGTTTCTCTTGAGTCATGAAACAGCAGAACCAATATAATTGGATTTTAAAAGATGCTAATGCATGGGAAATGCTTTCATCTTTATAATTGTTGGAATTTAGTGAAAATACTTTGCCTTTCCAAAAATGTGATAATCTAAGTGTATTGAGAATGGCTAAAATTAAGATTTCAAGAAAAAGGAAATGAACTCTTACTTTGTGTAAATAAATAGAAAAAAAGCCAGCTCTATTAAGAGAGGTGAGGTTTTTTTGGGTGGTGTGTAGTTGATTAGAGCCAAAATTATCATTGAAGTTCAAATTAAGAGTCAATTGCTTGATTCAGGTCATTTAGAATTAGAAATATTCATCTTTTACTACATAGGAAGCATCTCTTTTATTTTCTCCTAAACTTCTTCAAGATATACTAATTTTCATTTCTCTCTACTTTTTCTAATTCATTTTGTGTTCCATGTGTATTTTTATTTCTTTGCTTAACTAACTTTTCTTGTATAAATAATTTGACCGTTTTCATTTAGACTCAGATTTTATTTTGAAAATTTTTACGCTACATAAAAATTTAAGGAACAGAATAAACAGCATAGTAAATACCTGTGTACTCCCTCGCTTACGTTCTCCTCTTGTTAACATCTTTTCAAACTCTCCATCTTTGTGCTTCTCCTTCCCTTCCTTCCTCCCTCCTTTCTTTTTCTCCCTTTCTCCCTCTTTTGCTGTTGCTCTTTCTTTTCTGTCCCCTCTCTTCTTTCTTTTCTGGCTTTCCTCTTCTCTTTCCTTCTTTGTCTTTTCTTCTTCTGCCCCCACTTTCTATCCCTATCTCTATTTTCTTTTCCTTCCTACCTTCCGTCAAATAATGAACAGGTAGGTTTTAAACATTATGACACTTTACCCCTACCTACTTTGCTAGGCATCTTCCCAATGTTTGCCTTCATAGCTACACCATCATTACTACACTCAAGAAAATTAGAATTAATTTGGTAATAATACCCAACATAAAATACCATTATCCCAAATATATCCTTTATGCCTGTGTCTTTTCCTTTTTTTCTCTTTCATCTAAGATTCAACCAAATTTTATGCATTCCTTTTGCGTGCCCCCCACCCCAGTCTAAACATCCCACTACCTTCTTCTACAGTTCTTGACATTAAGTCCTTTGAGGAGTCTAATTGTCCTTAACAGATGTTTTCAGATTCAGCTGTTTTCTCAATGATTAGAGCCAGGTCAAACATTTCTGGGAGGAGCATCATATAGGCAATGTTTTGAACCTCAAACTGCATTATATCAGAAGACACTCAGTGACAGATTGTCCTGCTGTTGGCCATGGAAAGCATGACCACTTGGTTAAGATGCTAATCATCAGATCTCTGCATTAGAGAAGCGTATCTACAGTTTTTTTTTCTTCCTATAGTTTTTTAAAATTAAACTTTTATACAACTCTTTGAGCCTTGAACATTTAGGTTATTACAATATTGATATTAAATCTAAATGTGTTCTATAATAGCTAATAAAAGAGCAAATATAAAAATATTTTTTTTGATAATTATTGCTTCTATAGTAATCTTTATAACACAGAGAAATGACCAATCAATGGACTGATAGAAGTAACCAAGGAGAAATTTTTTTAATAATCTAAAATAGTTTTGGATATATTTGGGGCCTCTTAGAATTTTAGGTTTATGCAATTATTTCTCCTAGGGGTAAGCATTTAAATGGCAGTGATCTTCTACATTATAGGTATTGTCAATATGGACTCACCATATGGTTCTGTAACACCTTCTTCTACACATTTGGGAAACTTCGCCTCAAACCTTTCAGGAGGTCAGATGTATGGACCTGGGGCACCCCTTGGAGGAGCACCGACAGCTGCTAACTTTAACAGACAACATTTTTCCCCACTTAGTTTGTTGACTCCATGTTCATCAGCATCAAATGGTGAGTATTATATGGTATAATTCCATAAGAAGAGCTTGCATATGTATTTTCTTAAAAACAAAAGGTTTTATGTATTTTAATGTTTGGGGTTTTTAACTTTTAATCCTCATCATAATTTTAATATTGGTAAAAATATAATTTGTACTCTTGGCACTTGCTGGAATTTCAAAAGAATTTCCACGTTTTAAATTATTGGAAACAACCTAGGTTATTTCAGACTTAACCTAGAATATTTTATTGAAGTTTTTTCTAATAGGGATCTTTTTTTTTTTTTTTTTTTTGACAGATTCGCACGAGTTTTCCTGAGCTAGAGTGAGTGCCGTGGCGTCCGCCTAGCTCACAGCAACCTCACACTCCTGGGCTCAAGCGATCCTCCTGCCTCAGCCTCCCGAATAGCTGGGACTACAGGCATGCGCCACCACGCTCGGCTAATTTTTCTATATATTTTTAGTTGTCCGATTAATTTCTTTTGTATTTTTAGTAGAGACGGGGGTCTCGCTCTTGCTCAGGCTGGTCTCGAACTCCTGAGTTCAAACAATCCGCCCGCCTCGGCCTCCCAGAGTGCTAGAATTACAGGCGTGAGACACCGCGCTCGGCCGGGATCATTTTTTTTTTTTCAGGGAAAAATATCCTTGTACCTCCTCTTAAATTACATTTACTTTTAGTTTTATTTGAGACTACAGCTACCAAGGATAAGGATTTCTATCCTTTAGTTTAAATACGCTTTTTGTCCACCTTTAAATCTCATCTACATAAACATCACAACTGATTTCACATTATCAGATGTGTGTTTTTAACTAATCAGGCTTTTGAAGCAGCGACAGATTTTCAAACCAAGGACCATCAGTCACTAGTAGGGAATTCAGTTTGAATTAAGAGGATTCTATAGTCAGGCTGAGTTGGTTTGTTTTTGACATAAAAACATAAAATTGCTTACTTTTCAGGAATTATAAGAATCTTTTTTTTTTTTTTGTGAGTCAGAGTCTCGTTCTGTCGACCTGGGTAGAGTGCACTGGCATCATGGCATCATTGTAGCTCACACAGCCTCAAGGTCCTGGGCTCAAGCAATCCTGGCTCAGCCTTCCAAGTAGCTGGGACTCCAGGCACGTGCCACCACACCCGAATACTTTTTGCATTTTTTTGTAGAAATGAGGTCTTGCTCTTGTTCAGGCTGGTCTCGAATTTCCGAGCTCAAGCAATCCTCCTGCCTCGGCCTCCCAGAGTGCTAGGATTACAGGCATGAGCCACTGCACCCAGGCTAAAGAATCCATTTTTATAGATGAAACTATCAAATTTCATCTAGCAGTGCTAGAACAGGTAGTAGTGAACCTGATTAACAGAATGAAAGAGTAAATAAATTTAAATATTTTAGAGACATATCAAAATACATTCCCAGTTAAAGCATGAGGTAATTTGTGGCCTACAGTGAATTTATATATTGTATAGTTTTTCTTGTGTTTGTCAAATAACGACAGTCACATAGAATATTAATTATCTTTGCGTGGGTGTCCCTAAGTGAAAGGAAGTGGTTTTAATAAAGATTCAAATTCAAAGTGACGGTTAAAGCCAGGCACCCTGGCACGCGCCTACAGTCCCAGCTATTCAGGAGGCTGAGCTGGGAAGATTGTTTGAGGCTGTAGTGTACAGTAGTCACTCTTGTGAATAGCCAGTGCGCTCCAGCCTGGACAGCATAGTGAGACCGGTCTCTAAAAGAATTTTTTTTTTTTAAAGTGACTCATAAAAATATAGAAACATTTCAGAAATAGTATACCAAAAGGAGAAGAAAAAACAATCTATGGCAGTTCTCATTGGAGATGCTTTGTGTATCTTTGAAAAAGGTTAAAAATTTCCTAGGAGTCATAATTGAGATGAAGGGAATATAAATTGACATTACTGTGTAGCCCAGCTTATTTAAACATGAACCATTCCTTAAACAGAATACTGAAACTAAATGTAACTCTAAGGAGTAAATGGCTGCTTATCACATTTTAGTCCTAAATATCTAGTAAAAGCTATAGCCTCAGTTATTTAAAGCTGTATTCAACACAAGTATGTGTATTCTAGATGGATATGGATAATTATTTAAAAGATTGACAGCTGTACATTGAAGAATGGAAGGTAATTCAGTCTGTATTAAACATTGGTATTTTATCCTATTCAGTGGTCTCTCTCTTTAGGGACATAAATTTGAAGGGATTTTAGGGTGAATATGACAATAATAATTTTTAAAACCTAAGAGAAAAGTTAAATAGTCAGGATTACCAAAAGGCTCTTTGTAATATAGGTACTAACTACATGTTAAACTAATAATAATAATTATTATTATTATTATTTATTGAATGTTTAAGAACTATTCAAGTTAGTCCCCCACCCCATGCCTTTGTCAGTACAATCCTAATATAAACAGTTATGTGAGCTTAGGTATGTAACTTTAGTGGACGTCAACTTTCTGACTTGTAATATCCACCACACAGGATTAATAAATGAGATAAGGTACGTGTTACCTGCTGATGTTACAGGTTTGTTTTTTTTCATTTTGATGATAAGGACAAAGGTGATGATAGTGACAGTAAAAGTCCCATTTTCTAATAGTTTTAGAAATATGCCACTATGTGTAATGATTGTTGTGTTGAAACCAAGAAGAAAAATAGAAGTGTGCTACTATATAGTGACACCTGGAAAAAGAGAAAGTAAAAGATGATCTAAGAGTTACAGCTAAGTCTTGAATATAGTCAAGACTAATGGAATGGAAACAGAGGAATAAACATTTTTATAAATAGCCACTGATTAAAAAGTCTGAAATGTATTATATTTTTCGAATGACTTTATTCCTCATAGTTTTTTCTTACGCTCTTAAAATTTTTATCCCTAAATATGTAACAGATTTGAGGCAGTGTCTTCTGTGTTGAACTGAAACTAAACCATCGCAGGAATGAACATTTTCCTTAAAATGTCTACTTAACAGGTGACTTATATTCACCTATTTATAAATAAAAACAAATATGGTTTTTGATTTTCATGTTCATAAAAAATAGGGAAAAAGAGAAAAGGAATTAAAATTGCAACATTATTGTTCATTGATAAGTGTTACCTGAAATTTTTTGGTAATTAATCTTAAAAAGAGAATGAATTCTCAGAGCAGAGAATGTTTTTTAAGTACTGTTGACCCTTAAACAACCTGGATTTGAACTGTGCTTCACTTATATGCGGATTCTTAAAAATAAATACAGTGGGTCCTCTGGAGGGGCAGGTTCCCCGACTGAAAATACAGTATTCACAGTATGCAAACTTGTGTGTGTAGAGGGCCAACTTCTCTTATCTGTGTGTTCTGCGGGTCCTACTTGAGGGACTTGCGTACGCACAGATTCTGGTATCCGTGGTAGCCCTGGAACCGGCCCCCTGCGGATGCTGAGCGGGGCTGGTTCCAAAAACGTACTTATTGATATCATTGTTTATTACTTTAGTAACACGTTGTCTCAGAAACTCTTAGATAAAATTGACAAGTGTGACAGGTTGTTTTCCGAGGGGTTTGGTGTATGCCTTTATTGCAAAAATATTGTGCTTTTTGTAATAATGCAACCAAATTAGGCTAGGTTATTGAATACGTGCTTTTTAATACATTGCTACATTGTTGATACAAGATGTCATTGAGGCCATTAAAATTGCTTTCATTGTTGCTACCTTCTAACAACTTTTTTGTTACAGAAAATTTCAAACCTATAGAAAAGTTAAAGAATAGTTCA
>CAUYSK010107261.1:0-34128 GCA_963575035.1 Avahi laniger | reverse complement strand
AGACATTAAAGATTTCCTTAAAAAATGGTAGGGTTAGAGATGAATAGGGAGAAAAATATCAAGTGCACATATTTTCTAGTACTGCGGTCCCCAAACTCTGGGCAGCAGACCAGTACAGGTCCATGGCCTGTTAGGAACCGGGTCACACAACAGGAGGTGAGTGGTGGGCGAGGGAGTGGAGCTTCATTTGCATTTAGAGTCACTGTGTCCCATCACCCAAATGGGACCTATAGTTGCAGGAAAACAAGCTCAGGGTTCCCACTGATTCTGAATTATGGTGAGTTGTGTAATTATTTCATTATATATTACAATGTGAAGTAATCGAAATAAAGTGCACAATAAATGTAGTGCACGTGAATCATCCTGAAACGATACCACCGCCCACCCGCTTCCCGTAGAAAAATTGTCTTCCATGAAACTGGTCCCTGGTGCCAAAAAAGACCTCTGCTCTGACATGGTGAAGTGAAACTTCTTATAGGGTTTTTATGTTAATTAAAAATATTGTATTTGATATTTATAGTGATAATTGAAATTCATATTCATTCAGTATTTTGCATCATGAAAATGTGATCATGTTACTATTTTTTAATATTAAAATTTAAGATATTTGGTTTTATAGTTCTCCTTTAGCCATTACCACCTGTAATAGTAACTTTGAAGTTTACAATCTTAATTTTATAAATTTTGTTTATAATAATATTATAAACATATAATATATAAAAATATATAATATTTATATAGAAATATATAATGTATAAATATGCAAATTATATAATATATATAAATATATAATATAAATATATAATTTATATATATAAATATATAATAATATTATATATTTGTTTATAATAATGTTTAAAATATTTATACATTTAATTCAACAAAATTTGTTGAATATCAGCTATGTGCCAAGCACGCTAATAGTAGCATAGTATTATAGTTATTAGTTTGGAGTACAAAAGCATTCAATTGTGAAATGACTATTACTCCAAGAACACACTATCTGTTTGTGAAATGTTTAAGTGCTAAGTGTTTGTCATTCACTGCATAGTTTATCCCTCACAAAAATCTCATGAGAAAGATACTATTATTATACCTATTTGAGAAGTGAGACAAATTTCCTTATTTCTTCCAGAATTATCTTTTCTCCCACTATTGAGTCAGAAAAATGCAACAACGTGTATGAAAACATCCAACAGTACCTACGTTACAGTAGAAACTCAAGTGTTGAAACTCGAAACATTCAGATAGTAGAATATAGCAGTTAAGAATATGGGGTCAGGAATCAGACTGGTTTAAAAATTCACACCAGTGCCAAAACCAGAAGAAAAACATTATGAGAGAGTAAAAATGTAGCCCAAAATAGATGCAAACATCCTCAGCAAAATATTAGCAAATAAAATCCAACAATATATAAAAAGAATTGTACACCATGACCAAGTGAGAATTACCCAAGCATGCAAGACTTGTTCAACACTTGAAAATCAATTAGTATAATCCATCACATTAACAAGCTAAATTTTAAAAATCACATAATTATATTAATAAATGTAGAAAAAAATATTTGAAAAATATCTAATATCCATTTATGACAGAAACTCTCCACAAACTAGGAATATAGGTGAACGTCCTCAACTTGATAAAGAAGCTATAGGTCTTTACAAAAAATCTATAGCTAACATTGTACTAAATGGTGACAAACTATATGGAAATTTTCTCCCTAAGATTAGAAATAAGGCAAGGCTATCCTCTCTCTATTCTTATTCAACATTGTACTGGAAGTCCCAGTTAATACAATAAAACAAAAACCAAAAACCAAAAAAAAAAAAATAAAAAGTATATAGATTGGGAAGGAGGAAATAGAATTATTTCTGTTCATAGATATCATCATTTATGTAGAAAATCCCAAAGAATTAGAAAAATGAGCCCTGGAACTAATTTAAAGCAAAGTTGTAGGCTATAAGGTTAATATAAAAAAGTCATTTGCATTCCTATATATCAGCAGTGAACAATTGCATTTGAAACAAAAAGTACAAAGCCATTTATATGAATATTAAAAACACACCAAATGTGTTTTAAAAATGAAATGGTTGGATATAAATTTATCAAAATACATACAAGATCTATATGAGAAAAACTATAAAACTCAATGAAAGAAATAAAAGGCAATCTAAATAAATAGATATTCCATGTTCATGTATAGGAAAATACAACATTGTTAAGATGTTCTTCCTATCTTAATTTATGGATTCAATGCAATCCCAATAAAAATCCCAGAAAATTATTTTGTGGATATTGACAAATGGATTTGAAAGTTGATAATGGAAATGGAAAAGAACTGGAATAGCCAAAACAATATTGAAGAAAATTAGAGGATTGATAATCCCTAACTTCAAGACCTACTGTAACACTAGAGTGAGTAAACCAAACACTGTGATATTGGTGAAATAGACACATAGGTCAATAGAACAGAATAGAGAACCCAGAAATAGACCCAGTTAACACAAATGAAGTCAACTGATATTTGACAAAGGAGCAAAGGAAATTTGATGGAGAAATGGTAGTCTTTTCAAAAAGTAGTACTGGAACAACTGTACATTCACATGTAAAAAGAAGAAAGAATCTAAACTTATATTTTTTTTTACGTTTTTGACAAAAATTAACTAAAATGAATCATAGACCTAAATGTAAAACAAAAAATTCTAAAATTTCTAGAAGGCAACATAGAAGAAAATCTAAGTGATCTTGGGTTTTGTGATGACTTTTCAGATACAAATTAAAAACATGATCAAAGAGGGAGAAGATGATAAACTGGACTTCATTAAAATTAAAAGCTTCTGCTCTGCAAAAGACACTGTTAAGAAAATGAAAATGCAAATTACAGAACTGGAGAAAAATCTTTGCAAAATAAATATCCAATAAAGGACTTATGTCCAAAATATACAAGGAACCCTCAAAACTCAACCACAAGAAAACAACCCAATTAAAAAATGGGAAAACTGTGTGAACAGACAACTCAGCAAAGAAGATATACAGATGGTAAGTAGGATGACATTATGCTCAGTACCGTACATCATCAGGGAATTGCAAATGAAAACATTAATAAGATACCACTGTATACCTACTAGAATGACCAACCCAATACTCTGGCAACATCAAATGCTGAGGAGCATGTGGGGCAACAGGAACTCATTAAGTGCTGTTGGGAATGTAAAATGCTACAGCACTTTGAAAGACAATCTGGAAGGTTGTTTTTAAAGCTAAGCATAGCCTTACCATATGATCCAGCAATTGCCCTTGTTGTGGGTTGATGCATGTCTCCACAGAAAGATATGTTGAAGTTCTAACTACCTTAGAATTTGACCTTGTTTGGAAATAAGGTCTTTACAGAGGTTGTCTAGTTAAAATGAGGCCATTTGGGTTGTCCCTAATCCAACAGGACTAATGTGCTTATAAAAGTGAGATTTGTACACAGAGACCAACATGCACAGAGAAAAAGCAATGTGATGACATAGGGGAGAACTCTGTGAGAACATAAAGGTATAAATTAGAGTGATGAGTCTACAATTCAAGGAACACCAAGAATTGCTGGCAATTCATCAGAAGCTAGGAGAGAAGCATGAATAGATTCTCCCTCACAGCCCTAAGAAGGAACCCACACTTTTGACAGCTTGATTTCAGACTCCTATCCTCTAGAACTGTGAAATATTACATTTCTATTATTTTAAGCTACCAAGTTTATGGTACTTTGTTATGACAGCCCTAGGAACTAATACGAGCCCCTGGATATTTACTCCAATAAGCTGAAAACTTATGTCCACACAAAATCCTTAATATAAATGTTTATAGCAGCTTGAATCATGATTGCCAAAACTTGAAAGCAAGCAAAATGCCCTTCAATTGGTGAAAGAATAAACAAATGGCGACGTGATAGAACCATGCAATGGAATATTATTCAGTGATAAGAAAAAAGAGCCATCAAGCCATGAAAAGGCATGGAGTCACCATATATGCATAAGAAGCCATGCTAAAAAGGCTTCATACTGTATGATTTCAACTATATTCTGAAAGAAGAAAAATTATGGAGGCAGTAAATTGATCAGTGGTTGACAGGGATTTGGTAGGAGGATGAACAGGTGAAGCATGGGTGATTTTTCGGGCACTGAAACTATTCTTTGTAATACTGTAATGGCAGATATGTGACATTATGCATTTGTCAAAACCCATGGGATTGTATAACACAAAGAATAAATTCTAATGCAAAGTATGGATTTTAGATAATGTATCATCAACTGTAACAAAGTACTACACTAACACAAGATGTTAACAATAGGAGGAAACTATGTACAGGGGAGTGTGGTAGGGGATAAAAGGGTTATATGGGCATCCTCTGTACTTTCTGCTTAATTTTTCTGTAAACTTTAAACTGCTCTAAAATCTGATCTATTTTTTATTTTTAAAATTTTGTTTTTAATTGACACATTCTTACACATATTTATGACATACAGTGTGATGTATATATTGTGTAATGATCAAATGAGGTAAGTTAAAAAATGGAATTCATTAATTGAAGTAAAATACACTCCAACATTTACTAGTTGTGTGTCCTTGGATGATTTAACTTTCCTCTGTCTTGGCTTTCCCTTCTGTAAAGAGGAACTAATAACAACAGTGGTCCCCAAACTTTTTGGCACCAGGTACCAATTTCATGGAAGACAATTTTTCTATGGATGGGGGATGGAGGTTGGGGAGAATGGAGGCAGAGCTGGTTCCTAACTGGCCACAGACTGGACCTATTACTAAGCCATGGCCTGGGGTTTGGGTACCGCAGAGCTATGGAACTATCCTATAGGGTGGTTGTCAGAATTAAATGCAATAATGTATGTAAACTGCTTAGCCCAGTGCCTCATACTTATTAGGTATACAAGTGTGTTGCTAATTATTTAAAGAGAAAGAAGAACTTTATAGTTTAGATACTAGCATGTATTCTTAAAATGGAATTTTTTGAAATAGCTGGAAACTGACCTATTAGGAATTTAATAGATACTATAATATAGAGTTTAATTTAATTATATTTCACACTGGGCCTGTGACTGGTACAGAGTGTTAAAAAATCACCCTAAATTAGAAAATCTGCTGGTAATAATGTGTTTCCACAAACAAGGGTTAAAGGATCTTATATTCTCCTTGATTTTTGTACCAGATGTGAACAATGTGTGAAATTTACCAAGCAGAGTTAATATGACAGACAACTACAGACACAACTTAAATGTGTCTGTCTCAGTGCTCTACTAAAATAATCCTGTTCAGACAAGCAGAAGATTAGAACCATATTAGTGCACATATGAGATCTTTAGGGACAATTAATAATGGCTTATCTCTTCCTATTTTGTTGCCTTTACTAGCAGGTGATGTTGAAAATCAGCTTTATTTTGTCTAACTCAATTTTCAATCCCTGTCAAAATAAAGCTCATAGGCTGGTAGCAGTATTTGTAAATTAAAGATTGCTTTAATCTTCAGTGACAGAGATTTATGAAATATTATTTTAAATTTGTGCTTCATGTGGTAAAGCAAATTGAGTTTATTTTATAGACAAAAGCAATTTGAGGAAACTCATGGATTACTTTGGCCACTGAAGGGTATAAATTATCACTAACTAAATTTTGTCAGTACTGTATGTTGAGCTATTTAGATAAAACATGTTTTTGACATTTATTGCAAAATGATACCTTCTTCTAGACTCCCGCATTCTGTAGAGTTGAGTATAAAATGAATCATTAAGGGAATTAGTAATCCTCTTGACATGAATTGCATTATCCAAGGATGTGAAAATTTGAATGTATTTTTCTAAGTAAATTATCGTGAAAACGTATCCAAACCTATTATGATGAATTTAAGGTATGCTAAAACATTGCACGAGCCACATGCATAATTTCCAGGCAAATTTACCTCCATTATTTTAGAACGTTTATGTATAGCCATTCCCACAGGGTGTAATCCCATGTAGAGTCAGGTTCAGTAAATCATTCTGATGATGGTGCTTGCTCTTATGAAGTAGAGCAGGTATTACAGAGCATGAGGCTTTTCAGTGGACACCCTGCCCCCAGTGTGTTGGTGCTGCTGTTATCATTCCCTTCTAGAAACAGAAAAAAGCCGTCTGTTATGAACGAAGCTCTGAACTAGGAATAAAATATATATTTTAAGACTCTAAGGAACATAACATTTAATGGGCAAAAGAGGCTAATGCGTATATGTGCATAAACATTAAAACACAGACAACTAGCCACAAGGCTCAATAACTGGGGAGGTATGAAAAATGAATAATGGGTATTATCCTGGATAGAGCTGGAGCCCATTATACTAAGTGAAGTATCACAAGAATGGAAAAACAAGCACCACATGTACTCACCATTAAACTGGTATTAACTGATCAACACTTAATGTGCACATATAGTAATAACGTTCATCAGGTGTCGGGCAGGTGGGTGGAGGGAGGGAGGGGATGGGTATATTCACACCTAATGGGTGAAGTGTGCACCGTCTAGGGGATGGACACACTTGAACCTCTGATGTAACCTTTAGGTTACATATATTATGTAACCTAAACATTTGTCATTTATATCCCCGTAATATGCTGAAATTAAAAAACAGGAAAAAAAAGAATGGGTGGAAGATTTTTAAAGCACTGTAACTGGATTGAGGGAAATTATTATTTGGTAGTATTTGCAATCAAATAAGTACAACACTCAAATTTATATATTTGGTAAATGCCATTCAACAGCATGTCAATTTAATAATTTAAATATGAACTATATTGACTGCTACTAATTGGGAAAGAGATAATGAGCCTTTGATTAACAGTTCTTTTTTTTCCCCCAAAATATGTTTCTCTGGACAAACCTAACCTAAAACACTGCAACCTATATTTATGTTATTTACATTGAACTACAGTGGCCTGACATGCATAGCACATAGCCTTACCTCCCAGATGACATAATTTAAGCAACCTGTCATGTCTCTGTGTCAAGATACCCCAGTAGATATGTCAGAAAAAAATAGATGCCATTAATTCAATGACTAAAGGCTTTTTTATTCTGATGACCTCTCACAGTAAATATTAGTTAATTTTATCTTTATTACTTATATATTTGGGCTTATTTACTTCATTGTTTTTATTATTTTTTATGTTCTTTACTTGCTTTCATCTTCTTTCCTACCTTATGTTAGATTAGTGATTGGCACCAGGGACCAATTTCATGGAAGATAATTTTTCCATGGATGGGAGATGGGGGGCGGGGGGTGGGGATGTGGTTTAGATTTTCCTAATCTAACTTTTTATTTCCTCTTCTGGTTTAGATGCAATAGATTGTATCTTCTGTTAGTTACCTTTACATTCCTTTAGTCCTGAGGCTTAAAAATAATATTTTCTCATAAATTCTACATAAAATTCATCTACAATATCACTATTCATCTCCCCAGGAAGATGAGAACTTAGGTATACTTACACTTTTTACCAAACCTTTACATTTTTCTTAATATTTATTTTAAAATATTAGTCCCCCCTTTCTTTAATATAACATAATCAAGTGTTAATTAAATGTACCAACAAATTATATGTTCATCAAAATTTTTTGCACACCATTCTTGGCTTCTAGGACCTCTCTTCTTCTGACTAAAGTTTATCTTTATCTTTGAGCAAAACTCTGTGATTCTTTAACTCTTTTAACCTTTGAGGATCTAGAAATGTCTTTATTTCATCCTTTTTCTTAAAAGTATCTTAGTTATTAGAGATATGGAACTCTAGGTTGACATCCTTTTCCCTCAGCACTTTGAAAATATTATCCCATTGTGTTCTGACAACTATTTTAGCTCATGTCCTTCTAATAATTGTTTCTTTGTAGATAATCTGTCCTATCTTTTAGGTCATTTTAAAGGTGTTATCTCTATCCCTGATAATGCTGAAATTTTAGCATGGTGTATTTCAATGTGTTTTTATTATTGTTTGTCATTCTTAACTGTATGTTCACTTTCAGTCTGAGGAATCATTACTTTCATTAGTTCTGGAAATTTTCAGCCACCAGTTTTTCAAATTTTGCTGCTCAACCATTTTCCTTGCTCTTTTTTTTCTAAAAATTTTATTAGATGAACTTTATATCCTCCAATTTTTTTAAAATACTGGTTCATATTTTTAATCATTTTATCTCTCTGACCTGAATTCAGGATGAATTTATCAGTATCATAATAATCATAGCTGATGCCCATTAAATCAATCTCTTTAACCAGCTCTGGGCACAATCCCCCACCTTCTGAATGCTTTACTTCTAACTACTCTGTCCTGATACTTTCAAAGACTAGTCCTTAAGCTCTAAATCAGGCTCAGTGTAGGACTTTGTATGAAATCTTTCTGTTATTTGGCTTTCTTCCTCTGGAATTTCAGTAGAGCCAAATCTTGGTTTACAGTCTGCTTCTGGGAGAACCAAAATTAAGACAAGTACCATTTTCTGATTAACTCTCTTTATGACTACATCCACTGTAGATTATATTCCACCTATTGAGTTATTTTTTGGACACACACGCACACAAATGTGTGCACACACATAGATTTTGGAATTTACAGTTGATTCTTTTTCTGGCAATTAGTAGAATTTATCTTACAAGAGGTCCCAGATTCCAAGCGGCTCCAGGATATGCTAATTCATTCCGTTATAAATCCAGAAACATCAGTGATGTTAAACAGAAATGTGAGCCTATTTCTAGGAAGGCATCAGTAGAGGAAGGCTATACTGTAGGTTTAACTGTCCAGGTAACTACACGAGACCAAATCATGGACTCTCATCTGAGTTCATTTTTAAATATAATTTTTGTAATTTTTTTGCTCTTTTTTTCCTTTCTTTATTTGAAAATATTAAAGGATGAAAATGTTTTTGTTACATGTATAGCTTTTATAATGCTTAAGTCAGGGCTGTTAGTGTGCCCATCACCTGAATAGTGTTCATTGTACCTCTTAGGTAGGGTTTTACCGCTCCCCTTCCCTCCTCCCCTTCTTGATTTCCAATGGCCTTTACTTCTCTTTGTGCCCATATGTGCCCATTGATTAGTTCCAACTTATTAGAGAGTACATGTGGTGTTTGTTTTTCCATTCCTGAGATACTTCACTTAGGATAATGGTCTCCAGTTCCATCCACATTGCTGCGAAGACATGAATTCATTTCTTTTTATGGCTGAGTAGTACTCTGTGGTGTGTGTGTGTGTGTGTATATCTATATACACACACACATATATATATAGATATACACATATACATGTGTATATATATGATATTTTGTTAATCTGCTCATGAATTGATGGACACTTAGGTTGATTCCACATCTTTGCAATTGTGAATTGTGCTGCAATAAACAATTTGAGTGCAGGTGTCTTTTTGATAAAATGATTTATTTTCCTTTGGGTAGATACCCAGTAGTGGGATTGCTGGGTTGAATGGTTTAAGTCTATTTTTTATTTCTTTGAGGAATCTCGTACTGTTTTCCATAAAGGTTGTACTAATTTGCAGTCCCTCCAACAGTGTGTAAGCATTCCTTTCTGCATCTACACCAACATCTATTGTGTTTTTTATTTTTTAATAAAAGCCATTCTGACAGTGGTAAGGTGATATCTCATTGTGATTTTAATTTGAATTTCCCTGATGATTAGTGATGTTGATCATTTCTTCATATGATTTTTGGCCATTTATGTATCTTCTTCTGAAAAATTTCCGTTCATGTCTTCGCTCACTTTTTAATGCGGTTGTTTGCTCTTTTCTTACTGATTTGTTTGAGTTCTTTGTCCATTCTGGACATTAGCCCTTTTTTGGATGTATAGTTTGCAGATATTTTCTCCCATTCTGTAGGTTGTCTCTTTGTTCTATTGATTATTTCTTTTGCTGTGCAGAAGCTTTTAAATTTGATTAAGTCCCATTTATTTATTTTTATTATTGTAATTGCCTGTGGGGTCATAGTCATAAATTCCTTGAGTAGACTGATGTCTAGAAGAATTTTTCCTATACTTTATTCTAAAATTTTTGTGGTTTCATGCCTTACATTGAAGTCTTTTATCCATCATGAATTAATTTTTGTAAATGCTGGGAGATAAGGGTCCTGCTTCATTCTTCTTCATGTGGCTATCCAATTTTGCCAGCACCATTTATTGAATAGGACTTCTTTTACTCAGTGTATGTTGTTTTCTGCTTTGTCAAAGATAAGTTGGTTGTAGGTAGATGATTTTATATCTGGGTTCTCTGTTCTGTTCTATTGGTCTATGTCTCTATTTTTGTATCAATAGCATACTGATTTGGTCACTATAGCCTCGTAGTATAGTTTGAAGTCTGATAATATGATACCTTCAGATTTGTTCTTCTTGCTTAAGATTGTTTTGGCTATTTGGACTCTTTTTTGGTTCCAGATGAAGCATATAATTATTTTTTTTGTAGACATGTGAAATATGTTGGTATTTGATGGGGATTGCATAATTTTTGTAAATTTTATTTTATATCTAGATTTGCGTAACCAACACCACAACCAGGATTTGAAACATACTGTCATATGTCTCTTTACCCTCCTTATTTATTGTAGCTATCATATTTTATATCTGCATACAATGAAAATCCCATTGGACAATGTTATAATATATTTTTGTACCCAGTTGTTAATATATTATAAAGAACCTACTAGGAGAAGAATAGTCTATTTACTTACCCAGATGGAAACTCTCCTTTATTCTTCTTCAGTATTGTATTAGACATTTTAGACTCTTTGCTTTCCTACATAAATTTTAAATCAGCTTGTCAGTATTTACACAGTGGCCTACTAGGATTTTTGTTGAAATTGAGTTGAATCCACAGATCAAGTTGGGAAAAGTGTGTATCTTAACAATATTGAGTCTTCTAATGCATGAGCATGGAATAATTCTCCACTTATTTAGATCTTTCATGATTTTTTGGTGTTTTTTAGTTTTCTATACAGATCCAGTACATATTTTATTAAATTTATACCGAAGTACTTCAGTTTTTGGATGCTATTGAAAATGACATTGCCTTTTAAATTTCAAATTCCAATTTTTCAATGCTAGTATAAAGTAAAGCAGTTGACTTCTGTACATTGACCTTGTGTCCTGCACCTTTGCTATTCTTGTTTACTACTTTCAGGATTTTGTTGTAGATTCTTGGGGATTTTCTTTTTTTTTCTTTTTATGCACAATAAATGCTTATTTTATTCAGGATTTTCTACATACAGTTATACCATCTTTGAATAAAGATGGTTTTGTTACTTCATTTCCATACTATATACCTTTTCTTTCTTTTTGTTGTCTTATTGAACAAAACTAGGACTAGTTAGCCTCCAGCAATTTGTCAACATTATCAGTATTTGGCTCTAGGTGCTTTTGTTCCAGGTAAGTAGATCTAGGCTTTGTCTCTTTGGGTGCACATGTCTCTTCATATTTTGGGTTTTCAGTTTGTCTTGTGATGTCAGTTCTCTGATTGGTCCCAAAAAAGTCATTGATTTTTGTTTGTCCAGATTTTTCTTGTTGTTAAGGATGGAAGTGATGACTTCTAATTCCTTTACATGTCAGAGCTGAACCTGGAAGTCTTTTCATCATTGTTTTAAATATTTAATCTAAGAAACTTCTATGGGAATTTTTTTTTGAGACAGGGTATCTCTTACTCAGGCTAAAGTACAATAGCTCACTTCACCTCAAATTCCTGGGCTGAAGCAATCCTCCTGCCTCAGCCTCCTGAGTAGCTGAGACTACAGGCGCATGCTACCATCCCCAGCCAATTTTTCTATATTTTGTGGAGTCAGGGTAGTCTTGAACTCCTGGCCTCAACTGATTGTCCTGGTTCAGCCTTCCAAAGTACTAGGATTACAGGCATGAGCCACTATGTCCAGTTCCTTCTATGGGAATTTAAATACATTTCAATCATTACACAATTTTCTAACATTTCATATATCAGTGAAAGACAAAGAGGAATTATTAAGATTGAAGGATAATCACACCTTAAATTACTGTGATAAGAGACGGAATTAACCCAAATAATGTTAATGGAGAAAAAGAAGTATTCATCCACAGAACAATAAAGCAAAAAATATATTGCAATTTTCTATCATGTGTGCAAAAAAAGCATTTCTCAAATTCAAAAGAATTCAAAGATATCATCATTCAGATAGCCTGATCAGAAATTATGCGTAGACATATAGTAATAACATTCATTGCATGTCAAGCAGATGGGAGGGTGGAGAAGGGGATGGGTACATACACACCTAATAGGTGCGGTGCACACCATCTGAGGGATGGACATGCTTGAAGCTCTGACTTGGGTGGGGCAAGGGCGATATACATAACCTAAACATTGCACCCCTGAAATATGCTGAAATAAAAAAGAAATTGTGTGTAGACATTACAAATGTTGAATAAGTTATCATCATGAAAACAATCTCAAGTTTCTTATTAAATTTGAATTTAAAATTTTCTTTGAAAATATTATATAAATTCAAAAGTTAATGTGTCCATTAATTATTTATAATTATCTTTGTTATAATTATATAAAGAACACATTATTGTTTTACCCCAAGTTCCCACTATGTATTCCAAAATCCATCCAATTTGTCCAGTATGTCATATAGGTATTATCATTTTTTAGTGTACTATGAAGCAAAATTGTTTGTGAAAGACTGCTGTAGGATAAAGTATCAGGGGAAGAAAACTGTGGTCATCATTTATTGTAGTATGTTAGACAAACTCCAAAGTTCATGACCTATTGGCATTCTGAAAAGTGTCTTTCTGACAGATCAACATCAAGAAACACCTTTTTTTAAAAGGTCAATAAAACAGCTTAACAGTCTTGAAACTGCAAACATAGTGGTTTTTTTTAATGTTTTTATTTTTTCTAAGCTGCTTTATTTTATTTTATTATTTGTAATTGAAATAATTGTACATATTTATGGGATACAGTGTGATATTTCAATACATACACAGGATGTATTGATCAAATGACGGTAATTAGCACATCCGTCACCTCAAACATTTATCATGTCTTTGTGTTGGGAACATTCAAAATGTGCTTTTTTGGCTATTTGAAAATATGCAATAAATTGTTGTTAATTATATTCATCCTATAGTCTGGAGAACACAAGAACTGGTTCCTACAATATAGCTATATTTTTGTGTTTATTAATCAACCTTTTGCTATCCCTCTTCCCCTACGCTTTCCCATCTCTAGTAACCACCATTTTACTCTCTACTTCATGCGATCAACCTTTTTAGCTTCTGTATATGCAAACTCAATCTTTCTGAAACAGTCATTGCACTTGAAAATATTTTTACAACAGATTATGGCCACTATTTTCTCTTTGACAACCATGGTTTGAGTAGTATCTATTTTTCTTCTCAGTGCTAGGATAGGTAATGTAAATATTTATAAAATACATAGTTACACATGGAACACAGATTTGTGAAAATAGAAATAGGAGTATTCTATATTTTCATCACATTTTTAGGAGTTAAATAATTTTTTTTTCATTTCAAAATATTAAGGAATATAAAAGATTTTGTTACACGGATGCACTCTATACTGCTGAAGTCAGGGCTTTCAGTGTGCCCACCACCAGGACAGTGTTCATTGTACCCACCAGGTAAGTTTTTATCCCCAACCATTCCTATTCTTCCCCCTTCTTAGTTTCTAATGTCCTTTATGTCTTTTTGTGCCCAAGTGCTTCCCTCATTTAGCTCCCACTTATTAGTGAGAACATGTGATTATTTGTTTTTCCATTCCTGAGATATTTCACTTAGGATAATGGTCTCCAGTTCCATCCAAGTTTCTATGAATGACATTATTTCATTCTTTTTATGGCTGCATAGTACTACATAGTATATATATATATATATATATATATATATATATACACACACACACCGTATTTTCTTTATCCACTCATGTATTGATGGGCACTTAGGCTGATTCCTTATCTTTGCAATTGTGAATTGTGCTGCAATAAACATCTGAGTACAGGTGTCTTTTTGATAAAATGATATCTTTTCCTTTGTGTAGATAGCCAGTAGTGGGATTTCTGGGTTGAATTGTAGGTCTACTTTTAGCTCTTTGAGGAATTTCCATACTATTTTACCTGAAGATTGTAGTAAGAGATAAAGGTATGCTTACACACTGCAAATTTGTATAACCTCTATGTTTTTGTTTTTTAAAAATCTAGGATAAAAAAATTATGGGTTTGTGTTTCTAAGGAGAAATTCGTCTTTGTTTTCATAGGTTGTAAGTCTCCCTCCTGACCCTTTCATTTTGGTGGGTTGGCAGCGAGGTCTAGGAAGGAAAGAAAGGTTTCTGGCTGAAGTCAGCAGTGTTGACGTCCTGAGATCTTGGGTAATCTCAATACTATTTCCTGGGTCAGGAGATCCTTTTTTCCATAGAAAGCTAGGTGTCCCCTCCTCACTTCTTAGGTGGACCATAAACAGGTCAAGTGACACAGGGCTGTGTTCCCTCCGTAATCGGTGGATCCTTCTGTTCTGGTTTTTAGTTGTCAGTGAATCTTATGATAGTTAACCCTGTGTGTTTTTCATGGTGCGTGTTACTGTGTATCTTGTGTCCTTTCTGGACCACAACAACATGAGGTTAACTAAGAAAATTCTATTGGAAGGTCCAATTTCTTACTTCCCTCATTTCACTTAGATTCCTAATGTATTAAAGTGAAGAACTCAGTGAATGAATTCCTCCCACATTTTAAAATTTTTGTTACTCTGATGATTAGCTCCTCATTGAAATAAATGCTACCATATTTAGAATCCTAGAAATCCTCAATGATAAATTGGGAAATACAAGAGATGACAGATATTCCAAATGTGAGGCATTTAAATTTGGAATGTTCCCTGATAGAAGCAGCCTTGATTATCAGTTGTTCTTCATAGATTGGGCATGATTAATAATTCAACTACACTCTTAGTGGAAAATAGAATACTTGATTGACAGCCTGAAGAAATAGCTCTCTCATAAGGGCCTTCTCTGAAGTTCACTCAAAGCCTTCACTATATTGTCACCTGTATCTACGGTGTGTTTTTACTTGGAAAGGACATAGATTTAGGAGCCTCTACGACCACAACTTTGAATGACTGACCTTTTTCTCTTCATCATTGATCAACACATCTACAAATGTTCCAGTTTTCTATTATATTAATAGCATGCTTTGGACCATTTGAATATGATGTAGCAAATCTCTGCATTTTCTTAGGAGTGTTGAATGACATATGTCTCTCCAATTTGACATTTGAGATTGATGAGTAAGTTGGATATTAGTATCAATTTATATAGTCTATACTTACCTTCTAAAACAGATTCTCCAAGTTTTCACTAATTCGAGGCTATTCTTGTTATCAGGTGATCTTATGTTGAATTACATAAAGGAACATAGCCTAAGAAGGTTTTAACAAAATAATTCTTTTATTCCTACAAAATTTCTTTGAAAAATCACCACAAAACTTTGCAATAAAACCAAGTAAAACCGGGACGGCGGGGGGGGGGGGTGGGAATGACCAATAACACCTTCTGATGTGCATAAAACTCTTGAAAACACTGAGAACATTCATTTCACCACAAAATGAAAACCAGAATTTTATGGTTTTGAGTGGGCTTTTATATGTCATAAAAAGTCATGTAGAAGGTGGGTTCATCTTACTATAGCAGCTTTGATTGGAAAGAATTGGCCAAAAGTGAATAAAAAAGATAATGGAATGTGGATGAAAGAGCCCTTAACTTTTTTGCCTGTCTCACTGAGGCTTCTATCACGTTCCAAAAGAATCCTTGGCCTCATCCCTTGGCATCTATCCTCTTTGGTGCCCAGAAGGAGACTGTGATTCCTCCTCAGTGGAGGAGCCTCTGACTGTTTACCTGCAGTCATCTAGTCCAAAAGAGTACAAGGCAGGCAATAGACCACCTTTCTATATAAGTATGTATGTATCTATTTATCTATCTATGTATCTATCTATCTTTAATAACTGAAGGACTTGAAACAAGATTTGCATACTCACTTTGAAATGAGCTCAAGACATGGGGTACTTAAAATTCATTTAGCTCAAAAAATTCAGGTTCATTAAAACATGAGGGCAAGTGGTCAGCAGCAGGTCTTTTATATGTCTTGAAAACCTCTGTTCTTTTCTGTGTTAATGAGAGTGTGAGCTTTAAAAACAATGGCAGGAAAACAACACTAAATGGTTAGAAACAAAGATGAGAATCGCACAAATGGTTGACACTGTGATATTTCTAATTATTCTATTTATTGTGGCACATATTAGCCAATTTATTTGAGTGGGCTTATTAGTAACAGGCTCATGCACAATCACATCGAGTGTATGAAGTTGTGCAGATCATTAGCATGCAGCAAACGCTGCAGGAGGTTTTCACGCATTGCTTTCTAGCTTTAACTGGAATTTTATATTAAAAGTTCCCTATGAAAGAAATATTTAGTCTCAATTGGACAGACAAAACCAAACCAATGCAGCTTTTATCCTTAGTGTCAACTCAACTCAAAAATTCCATAAATATTGATACAGAAATTAATAATCTGTAGGATACAGAATTTGATATTGATATGATGTATGCATAGTCCTCATTATAAAGGACGTAATGTAAAAGTGGATATAGATGGATTTTAAAATAAATGATATTAAGAATATTGGTTCCAGGGAAATTCAAAGTAAATTCTCACATCAGATCATACATTTAAATAATATCCAGATATATTAAAAAGCTAAATGTAAAATTTTAAATCATAAAATAATGGAAAAAATTTTTAGGCATAAATTGATAGGTTTGACAATATAAATTTTAAAATTTATATACAAAAATAATATTAAACAAATGTAATAAATTAAGAAATATCTTAAATAAATACACAGTTATTAATAGTATCAAATATAGTCATTATAAATGAAAAGAAATAACCAAAGGATTTAAATTGACTAATTACAAAAGAAATGGAAATGGTCAAGAAAGTGAAAATTATTAAATCTCATTTATAGTCAAAGAAATAATGAAATATGACTTTTTAACTCATATTGGTAAACATTTGAAATGTGTATATACAATATTGCATTTTACTTTCTTCATATTAACAGCAAACATTTGTGTGTACTTAATATTTGCTAGGAACTAGTCTAAGCATTTGGCCTATGTTCACCCAATTTAATTCTCTTAATAAACCCATGAGCTTGGTATCATTATTATCCTCTTTTTATGGATAGGAAAACTGAGGCACTAAGAGATTATATGTTTCCCAAGGTCACAAAGCTAGCAGGTGGTGAAGTACCAGAATTTTGGCAGGCAGTCTTTAGCCTTTTAGCTCACAACCACTTTACCACCTTTTTTCTCAACTCAGCAAAGATGAGGTGAGATAGATACCACATGTGCTCACCAAAGGATATTTTGATATACTATGTCTGAAAAATAATTTGTATACAGACGCATACACACATCAAAGTTTCAAAGAATTTTAACTATATAACATAAAACCCCTAAATGTTAAGTACTAAAAATCAGAGCACAAATCTTACATACAACCTGATGTCTACATGAAATTTTTAGCCATGGATAACATGGGCAAAAAAGTTTCTAGGGGATTTTTTTAAAGCATACTTTTCTATGGTTTAAAAATTTCCTAATATGACTCGTATAACCTTTTTAGTACAAAATCTCTGTAAAACTCTATTTAAATGTTAAATATTAACACAGGGCTTTCTTAAACTTTTAGAGGGGTTATAGACAAAAGACTCTCTAACTATTGGGGGAGGAGGTTATCACTTTAATAGTTATCCTTTGCTTATTTGCTCATTTAGGGGTAGGCTGAAAATAACAGAGAGCCTTAAGCCCATGTCTGTCACAATTAACTCAATAATTCAACAAATACCAATTGTGGGCATTCTATATGTGCCAGGCATTCTTCTAGGGATATAGCAGAGAACAAAAGTATTCTGTTTCTGTTCTTGCAGTATTTTCATTTCAGCAGGGAGAGACAAACAATAAACAAAGAGATATGTGACAAAGGAGAATAAAACAGATGACCAGAGATTGATGGGTGATGCTATTTTCTGTAGGATACTTGTAAAAAGACATCTATTTTATGTGATATCTATGCAAAGACAAAAGCAATTAATAGAAGAAATCTAGGGAAGAGCAATCCACATAGAGGGAAGAATGAGCATGGATCCCGGGGGTGGGAGTATGCTTGATTTGCTGGGAACAGCGAGGGGGCCGTATGGCACAGTGAAGTTGGAGGGGGAATAGGGAGGAGGTTAGAGACAAGTACAGTCTCTGTAGGGCTTTCTAGGTCATTATGAGAACTTTGTATTACTATCAAAATGAGTGTAGGCTTATTTTGTGATCTGACTTAATTTCAAAAACACATTCTGGTTGTTGGATGGAAAAGAGATTCTAGAAGGCAAGGGTGGAAGCAGAGCAACCAGGCACATTATTGCAGTGGTTTCACTTGTGACATAATTGGAACTTGAACTAGGCTCATAGCAGTGGAAAGTGTGAGAAACAATCAGACTTGGGGTAGATTGTGAAGGTAGACCTCAATAGGATTTGCTGATGGCTTGGATGTTAGGCATAGGAGGAACAAAGATGTCAAAAATGACTCTACAGTAGAGAAAAAGAACAAAGCTAATTTCAGTTACATAATACAACACTTCTTCTGGCTCTTCCACATGAGAATCCTATCCCTTTAAGTCCTGTCTGAGGCAACGTGGGGAAGTGCCCCACTTTTGTGATTTCCCTAGCAGCCTGAGTTATCCTTTGACCAAACCGGAAGCCTCTTACAGAGTGATATTTTCCGACTGTCACTTCTACCACCATGACCTGGTACAATGTTGTAAGCAAGCAATGTAATATTTTTTGAATGAATATGTTATTTGCTTAAAAGAGTGATTAACTAAATGAATAAATAATTATCGGGTTTGTGTATAATTCATTATGGCAGCTCACTTCCTTCTCTAGGGTAGACTCAAATTAATAAATGTTGTTCTGTGATTAATAAGATTTCTTTCATTCTAGACAGTCTTGTTTAGTTTTTCATGTTATTTTCTAAAATTAAATATAGTAATCACCATGTAATTATTAAATTGATCTCTAGATTATTTGGCAAAGGTCCCAGAACCACAAGCTGGGTCAAAATCAAAATAATAATTCAATTCAGACAGACATGGAGCGTGTCCAATGGTGAAGACTACTATGTTATGTATTCTGAGTGAAATATACATAAATATTTCTGGTGACTTGATTTTGAAACCTGAGGTCTCTTTTTAACTTTTTTCCCTACCAGGCATGAAACCTGCCAACTCTCCTTTCATAGATAAGTAGGTCCCCATTCTCTATTTCTCCATTCTTGTGTATCCAGGCCAGTCCAACTTCAAACACAGATTTCTGTGACTTTCTTCTAATTGATCTTACCAGCCACAAGTACCCTTTGCCCTTCTTCTTAACTCCTTTCTATACTTCACTTTCTGATTATTCTTCCTATACCTCAGAATTCATTGTGTCATTCCTCCTAGAAAGAACTTATGATAGCTCCCCTTTAGCCAAAGGATACTGCCAGGTTTCCTCAGCCTGTTTATTAGGTACCTTCAATTCTGACCAGTATTTATGGAATGTGTCCCTGTGCAAGACATTTCACTACATCACCTTGCCTCTCTTCTGTGACTACATTGCTCACACTCCTCTGCTCCAGCTAGAGAACCCTCTTTAGTGTTTCCCTTACTCTCTGCGCTGCAACTAACTGGATGATTTTCTTCTCTGTCTTTTTATTTACCGATATCTCCACCTGATGACCAAACCTCCTAATTAATCCTTGCAAATGTGAAAGCTGTATAGCCTTTCGGACTGTGTTTTAGAACTACCTCCTGCATACCACCAGCCACCTAAAGCTATTGCCTTCTGAGCTCTCTCCTCTAAAATAATGCTACATGCATTTAAAACCTTTAAAAGTATACCAGATTGTAAAATTCTTAGAATTTCATATGAGTTTTATATTTTAAACTAGACTGTAAGTCCTGGGGAAAAAAGAGGATGTATATCTTCTTTTCTTCTTATCTCCAATTTTTCAATTACTTCACACAGTTTAGAATACTGAGAATCATTAATAAGCACATATTGCCTTGATTAGATTTAAGAAGTATCACAGAGAATGTTAAATATTTCTTATATCAAATTTTATGTAATACTCTGGAGCAGGCTAATGACTTACAAGATTGGTTATTGGCAGCCACTGCACATGCCTTCATCCTGGTGAACTTAATGTTCACCAGGGTGAACTCAACTGAGCTTCTTGGTGCTGATTTAATCTTAGCCTGCAGCCTAAAGAATTAAGAACCAAACTTCAGAAATTATATAAAAATGAATTTCTGATATGCATTGGCCATTTATAACATCTATTACAATGTTTCACAGAGTCAGCATAGCATGGTAAGGAGAAAACAGAGAATTTAGAGTAAGTCACACTTAAAGTAAAATCCAAGATTCACATTCTAGAAACAGGCAACATCATTTCTTTAGTTCTCTGGTTTTTTTTCTTTTGTACAATAGTACAGATAATAATACTAACTGATTTATAAGGTTGTAATGAGCCATGCATATAAGGCACTTAAAAACCGTGCTTGACACAAAGTAGATCCTCAATAAGTTTTAGAAATTATTTTATTATAATAATTATCATCATCATCTTTATTATTGTTATTAAGGTACAAGCCCTCATTTATTCAAACACTATGTTATAATAATACAATCATATTAAAAATAGTTGTCACCCATAAGTGAGAGAGAAAAAACAGAAGGTTACAGATCTCTAAGAAAGTAACTATCAAAAATCCTCCACATGTTATTACTTTCTAAAGTAGAGCCACCCTAGCCTTCAAACTTGTATGTGAAATAAAGTAAAATGGAAGCCTCTAATTCATTTTTCAGCAATGAGATATAAAATCAATTAAAAATAAACCAAAGAATAAAAGTATAAAACTTTAGAAAAATTAGAAATTGGGAGTAATTTAGTTTAAGATAAGTAGCCTCACATATTAAGAAATAAAATCTTGAAGATATAATTTATTGTACCAAAATACTATAATTAATAAATCAAATGACCATGAATCATCAAAAATGGTAAAGTTATTTATGATAAACACTGTTTAAGAAAATAAAAGAGAATAGATGTTTCTACAAAATAAGATAACATTTTATGAACTTGGAAAACATACAGCACATCCAGCAAAAATTGTGACATTGAGCACACAAATTTATATTACCTCCTGCTGAAATACCACGAAAATGATAATAATGGGATGTTCAAAAAGTTGTAAGGCACATGGGCAAAGAGCTGGGACAGGAAAGAGGAGAAAGTAACAAACTCTTATAGCTGGAAAGCAGATGGACAAGTGGTAACTGACCCAGCAGACCCAAGAAAGCCAAATTCTAAACCAGCAGTGGGAGAAATATCTGATTTACAAATAATTTTCCCAGAGGCCCCCAAAGAGGTTTTGTGGTCACTTGTAACCTACCTCTGGTTATAGAGATGAAGGAGGGGCTAAAACCGGAGTGATTGGTTGGAAGACTCTTTAAGAAACAGGTATACAAAATGCCCTTTCCCATTCCACCCAACTGGGTGACTCTTCTCCCAATTCTAGCAGAAAAGAGTAGTTTTAAACTTTTAAGATGATAAAAATGAAGATTTCTGTATAATTCAAATGAGAGCTCCAGTTTTCTTCTTCTACTTCAGTTTCTAGCCTTGGCAGCCAGATTTCTACTTCCTAGGCAGAAGATGACAGACTGTCCTATGGAGACTTTGATCCATTGAGGGAAAAGTGCCCCCTCCATGTGACCAAAAGAGATTAACTTATAGAAAATTCCATAGTCAATGAACAAAGAGTCCCAATTAGCTTTCCAGTGCTTCAAAGTTAACAATAACAACAGCTTTGAGGAAGCAAATTCAAAAAAGCCCATTTCTGTCCGCATTACTATTCTATGCAGAGTCCATGAATTATATATAATTCTATATTATATAGAGGCCATGAATAACATCCTAGTGCTATAAAAAAGAATTCTTCAAAAAACAGAAAAAGCTCTTGGAAATTTAAAATGTGCAGTAAAAAATTAAAAAAACTCAATGAAAAAATTACAAGATAAAGTTGAAGAAATCTCCCAGATAATAGAACAATTTTTAAATCAGAGATGAGAAATAGGAGAGGAACTATAAAGAAATTAGGAGGCTATTCCAGGAAGTCCAACATATAAAAAATAAGAGTTCTAGAAAGGGGGAAAATACATGGAAGAAAGGAAATCATTAAAAAATTATTCCAAGTAAATTTCCCAGAATAGAAATATGAGATTCCAGAATTTTCTATCAATTTCCTTACCGAATGAATGGAAATAACTGAGACCAAGAACACACTGTGGTCTTTCAGAACAATGAGGGAAAAGGAGAAGATCCTGCAACCTTCCAGAGAGAAAAAATCAGTCTGATACAAAGTAACATTTATTAGAATGGTATTGGATGGATATTTTAGAAACATTATTAGAAACCAGAGAATGTTGGAGAATGCCTTCAAAATTCTAGAGAAAATAGTTGTTCAGGATACTACTGGAAGATGTGCTCTACAAAAAAGGGAAAGTAAAACTAAGAAAGAGAAAGACAAGGGATCTACAAAATAGGAACTTCAACCCAAGGGAAAGGAGGGGAAAATCTCCTGGATGATGGTGAAGGCAAATCTTGTCTTAAAATAGGTTCTGTCAAAGCAGAGCCTGCAACAGGCACTTGGGTATGGTTTACGTGGGAGATAATCCCAAAGAGCAGGAGCGAATGAGGGGGGCACTGAGACTAAGACAGGAAAAGTCAATATAAGGATAATGTTACTTGGGTCACATTGTCTACAATATAGCTCAATTTTACAGAGGACTTCTGTGAGAAACATCTGTAATGGTTCCAAGAATTGTTTCCTTATAGAAGGCAAGGATGAAATATTAATCCAACGGCCACCATCTCTGTTGTTCAGTAGTACTCATGAACTGTTAACTCTTCCTCACTTCTGGGTTGCATTTTGGAGTAGGTTAAGAATAAGACTCTGAGGCAGAGGGTAGAAAGGCATACAAAGAGAGCTTGAGGTGGAGTGATACCAGAACAAGTAAGTCTGAGATCACAGGGCACAGTCTACCCCAGCCACAGCTGAAATGAGAAGTGGAGAGAATTTGAAGTGAGACAGCAAGAGTGGCTACTATAGATCCATAGATGTCTGGGCTACAGAGCTGCTATCTGAGATTGGAAGAAGTCACAATTCTTCAAAATAGTTCTTTAGGAAGGTAAAATGGATGGACTATTCTGACTTTTTAACATAAGTGAAGTCATATCCAACTGAAGGGAGAGTGTGGGCTTGAATTAGTAAAGAGTAAATAGATTACTAAATAATAGGGAAAAAAGAATATTATTAATTCTGAAAAAGATAATTATTGGGCAATAACAAGAAACTATCATCGTTTGTTATATGCCTCAATAGAGAATACCATTTACATGATAATAATATAAATTTTGAATATTGAATGAACACGATATAGCTACATTGAAAGTGTCATTTTAATGAGTGTGCACTTGGGGACAGGGAGTGAAAGAGTGAGGTGCCAGTGGATGATGACTAAAATCTTTAGAAGTTAAGAAGGAGCAACATAAATATATCATTTAGAAATGTCGAGTATATCAGAGAGCAATGTGAATATATTCATGTTTCTGCATGGTCAAGGCCTTCTGAACAGCGGAAATTGGCATGCTATAAAGATAGAGAATGTCTCCGCCCCACCCCTATTTGCTCTTTACACCCTAAGGGTGTTAGACCTATAACCACTTATCTCCTTCATTGTGAAGCCATTTGCTTCCATTCAAAAGGTAATAGCATAATAAAACCTTTCTTATCTCCTCTAGAGCCAAATGCTTACAATTGTGAGTAGAGATCTTCCCCTGCACCAGCCAAAATGGCAGCTTTCTCCCTCTCTCTTTTTGTTTTCTCTCTCTCTCTAGAGAAGAGGAGAGGTGTATGTGACAGCTTCTATATAATTTCCCATTTTCATAATTTCAGGGGTCCTCTGCTGTAATAAAGACACCTTGTATGTGCAAGTGATATCCTCTGGCTTATCTGCCCTGTAGGTGAAAATGGGGTGTGAAGAAAGCAAGCAAGATTTTCTGTAAGTAAATAATAGGTCTGTCTCTGATACAGAAACCTATTGTTTACTGCTGTGATAAAAGAAATACATATAGATATAAAAACTTATCAGAATTCCCTGAAATAAAAAAAAAACTTATCAGAATTATATACTAAAGTATCACCTAAAATAATTGAATTTGATTATTTCAAGATTGGGAAACATGGATGGAGTCAGGCAGGGAATATTTCTTGTAAGTCTTATATATCTATTTGACTCTTGAAACTATATGTATAACTTTGATAAAAGAAAACACTAAATTAAAAATTTAAATAGCAGCCTATAAACTCCATTATCACAAAAGAAAGGTAGCTATTTAGCAGTATCTAACCAATTATACTGACCTTACAATTTGGCACTAGTTCAATATTTTTATATTACAGTTTAATTTTCTTTTACTGAATTGTTTGCTGTACTCTCACTAAAGAAGTATTAACCTACATTATGCACTTGTTGTTCAGCAAATGAATTCAAGGGCTATATGGTTAAAGGAACTAGGCTTCTGCTGTAATTATTTAAGTATGGCCACAAATGGCCTTCAAAGAGTGCCTTGGGATTTTTTCATTTTCACTGGGTCAATACCTTTCCTCTCCAGGACCTTTTGCTGCAAATGTAATTGCAGTTTATCAAAGCAGTTAGTCATACACAAAGGATTTCTGAGATGCCAGTTTGAGAAGGTCTGCACAGTATTTTTTCAGCTGCTATCAGCTATATAACTTGGTGACACAAAGGTTTTATCCCCATCCTACAATTTTTCTCCTTAACCTTGAACAGTACTTCTTTGTGTATTACAGTTATCTCAATAGCTTTTATGAAAAAATAGATAAAAATGGTCCATGGAACTGTTAATACATTTGATATTAACATGAAATTTGCCATTTCAAAGACACAGAATGCTAAATAATGAATAATGTAAATTTTCAAAATTTGTTGCAATAGATCTGAAGCTATTACCTATACAAAATCTAATTCTTCTTACATAAATGTCATTTTCTTCTGTAATAAAGATCTTTGATAGAATATTAGGGGAATTTTGAAGACTAAAGTTTTGTACAATTCCTATCAGTGATATATTATTATATCTGCATAATTTAATAATATTTTAAACATTTACAATTTATATTTCTGTTTAGTAGCTTAGTTTTTACTGAAATTCTTCTGATAAAAGTTCATTTTAAAACATAATATCATCATACAATGACTTATTTGTCAGATGGAGAGAGGGAATAATAGGAAGAAAAGTAAGATAAAGTAACTTTCAAAAATAAACTTTTTGTTTTGGCATAATTTAAGATTTACAGAAGAATTACATAGATAATTCAGTGGTTATCCAGTTTCAGTTTCCCCTACTGTGATCAGTTTACGTGACCATGCACATTTGTCAAAACAAACTAGCGTTGGTAGATTATTATTAACTAACTTCTTTATTTGGATTTTACCATTTTTTCTACTAATGTTCTTTCTTTTTCCAGGCTCTAATCTGGGCTATCACATCCCATTTAGTCATCATGTCTCCTTAGTCTCCTCTAATGTGTGACAGTTTTTCAACTTTCTTTGTATGTGCTGACCTTGAGAGTTTTAAGGAGTGCTGGCCAGGTATTTTGAAGAATCTACTTCAATTTGTGTTTGTCTGACATATTTCCCATGATTAGACTGGATTATAAGCTTTTGGAAAGAATACTGCAGAGACGATGTGCCTTTTTCATCACTTTCTATCAGGGGTTGTACATGGTATCCACATGACATTTTTGATCTTGTTAACTTCGATCACTTTAAGGTTAATCTTGATCACTTGGTTTAAGGTAGCATTTGCTAGTTTTTTTCCATTGTAAAGTTACTATTTTTCCCTTTTGGGACTCTATTATTTGAAGTGAGTCACTAAATCTAACACACCTAATGGGAGGGACCCCATTATATCGTTTATAACTTTTGTTATTTCATGTGTTAACCATTCACTTCAAAGGAGAGGGGCCTCATAACCACTCTTGCACACATGTGTGACTTTTGAGACAGGAGAACATTAGGTGGATTAATTTGAACCCTGATTCTTCACTTGCACAGGAAACAGCAGCCTGAGGAAATACATATTACAGAGTACCAGGCAGAATACAAGTTTACATGACACAAGTTTACTCTCCTTTGACATGCAAATGCAATTTGGACATTTCTACTGGAATTTTTCACCCATCATTTGGAGAAAATGCAGCTAATCCTCTTGATTCTCAGGCCCCTATCCAGATACTTATAAGCAATACAGAATTGCATACAAATTTCTTAATATTAATTTATAATATGTATTATTAGTGTTTACATAATTTATCAAAATTTCAAATTAATTCAATTTAATTTTATGCACTATGGTCTATTTAATATTTATAGTAGAATATTTATATTACAATTAAAATTATTTAAATGTATTTATTTTTAACTCTCAATGCCTGGTTGGGTATTATGTATATTGTTGATTAGAATATATTTTAGGTAAACTTTCTTTAAACTTTATCTTCATATCTCCAAAGTCATGAAGAAATAACATAGCATTATGAGGTTTATGAATCAACTTGATCCCTTAATTTTAGAATTTAAATATTTTTGAACAAGAACGATACAAAATTTACCCCCATATCTAATTTGTGGTTAAAAGAAAACTAAAACAACTGCTCAAATTTACATCCATCAGTTGGCAAACATCCTGCAAGTAATATATAAGGCAAAACTTCAACAAAAGTGTTCTAAATTTGAAACTGGAATAGCTTTGTAATGGGTTGAATTATGACCCTCAAAATTCATATGTTTAAGCCCTCACCTCAGTACCTCAGAATGTGAACTTATTTGGAAATAGAGATTTTGCAGATGTAATTAGTTAAGTTTGGATAAGGCTTTCTCAAGTTGGGCTCCTAATCCAATATGACTGTTATTCATACAAAAAAGAAACATTCGAACACAGACGAGCAGACAGGGAGAGTGCCATGTGAAGATGAAGACAGAGACTGGGAATGCTAAAGACTGACAATACACCACCTGAAGCCCTCAGAAGGAAGCAACCCAGCTGACACCCTGATCTCAGACTTCTCCTAGTCCTCAGAACTGTGAGACAATACATTTCTGTTGTTTAAGTCATTCAGTTTGTGGTATTTTCTGATGATAGCTCTAGCAGAAAATACAACCTTTTATAAAGCTGCATTTTAGAAGGCTTATGGTTTTCTCAACTAAATGTAGAAAAGTTTTCTTTTGAAATATAAAATTAAGTTTGAGGCTATTAGTGAAATAAATACATCTCCAATTTCCAAAGTCTTCTTTAGTGATGCCTGAAGCCAAAAGCTGATGCCAAGCAAAATTTTTTGTAGCTCAACTTTTCTGAAGGTGTGATAACAAAAGAAATATTTTCTAATGGAAATTGTATATTTTTCTTGTTCTCAATATAGATTTCCATTCTTTATCAACCTCTTTTGCATATATGCCCTTTTAAAATAGCCAAAACCATTCTCTATTATTAGAACATTTTAATATAGTGTACAATCTGTTATTAGATCGTATCTTTGAACAGACTAATTAACAAATACCCTAAACTCTAAAGGGATACTTAATTCTTCCCAGTAGTGTTGAATGAAAAGATAACATAGCTATAAAAGTCTTTGTATTATTTCTAGATTAAAGTAACCAATTTAATTCTCAGAGTACTTACTTAGAAATTATGTATAATGTTACCACATAATTTAGGGTAAATAGTATATAAAAACTTATTTATAAAGAGTATTTCATAATTTTTCAGAATGCCTGATTCATAAAACCAGAGACAGCTGAAAAGCAAAGATAAACAGGAAACACTGAAGGCAGGTAGAGAAAAAGACGCACTACACAGAGAAAATAAAGATAAGAATTCAGCACAATTCTCATAAAAAAAACTGTGAAATTCAGATAGGAAATGGAGTGACATCTTTAAAGTACTGAAAGAAAAAAAAAGTCAATCTAGAATTGTATCCATAGTGAAAATATCTTTCAAAAATAAAGACATTTTTTCCAAATAAAAAACTGAGCAGTTAAGTGGATTTATTTGCAACAGACTAATGCTACACGATATGACAGAGTAAGTTCTTCAGGCAAAAGGACTATGAAACTAGATAGTAGTTTGAGAAATGGCAAAAATGAATATAAATGTTTTCCTCATTCTCAGTATTTCTAAACTATAATTGAATATATAAAACAAAAATAATAGTAATGTTTTGTGATGCTATAAGGTATGTAAAATGAAATACATAATAACAATAGTATAATGAATTAGAGGTAAGAATTGAAAGAATACAGTTGTAGGGTTCTTACTCTATTTATATATAAATGTATATTATGATAAAACTTAGATGTATGTTGTAAACCATAATGAGACTAATTTTTTTCAAAGTATTATTAACATGCTAATAGTCAAAACAATAAACAATATGATATATTTTAACCCAACCATATTAATAATTGTATTAAATATAAATGGTCTAAAAATCAAGAAAACCACAGAGATTGTCATAGTGTATTAAAAAAGCAAGATCTAACTATATGCTGTCTATAAAAACCACCTTTTAAATATAAGGATATTGATAGGTTAAAAATAATAAGGATGCACAAAGATAATGGTAGCTTTTGCCTATGTTCTTATCTTCCCAATGTTTCCTTCCAGTATAATATAGAAAGACAAGAAGATAAAACTCAATTAAGTTAAGTTTATTTGAATACAGAGAATTCCCACATTCCAAATAGTTGTAAGAAACACAAGAAACATCATCATGTTTTAGCGTGTGGTCCTTCAAATTCCTGACCCACCCAACCCTGCCACAAGACATTTTTGGAAAGCAAACACAGATTTAGAAAAAACCACAGTTAAGAGAGAAAGAAATAAGCAATAGGGCATAAGATCCTCTAAAATCTCTACCAGAAAATCTAAGTCCACTCTTACTCTGAAAATACTAAAATAGTGTCCAGGTAGGTCAGAGTATAGGTCACAGAGCAGGGATGTAAGAGTTCTCACAATTTAAAGAATCAGTGTTTGAAACATACAGCTTCTTCTGGGGAGAAAGAAGCCATAAAGGAGGCACCTCTTGGCAATTGGATAATGAAGGAAATGAAAGAGGACATTTTTGAATCCTGCAAGACAAAATGGGAACACAATCTGATTGTCTACCACAAAAAAAACAAAAAACAAAAAACAAGCAAACAAATACACTAAAGTCTCTGGGATTTGAAATACTGTGAAACAAGAATATCATTAAGCTAGGAATCTTGTAAAACACTGAAATACTTCCCAAAAGAAGACTAATAGATTCACATTGCAATGTTGAAAGAAATCTGAAAACAAAATTAAACACTTGTTGACTGAGGAAAATTTCCTCCAGACTAACAATCAAAAAGCCAAAGAAGAGTCTAAGACAACACTATAAATGCATTAAATATTCTCAAGCAATGAGGATACAGAAAAATAGCCTGAATCAGAAATTCAAAATACTTAGATTGAAATAGAATGGACAAAGAGAGTGAAAAATTGAAAGAAAATTGATTAAACTCAGAAAATAAATGAAATAACATGACAAAATTACCAATGAAGAATTAATTTCAGGATGCCCATGAGAGAATTGAATAAAAAAATAAGGAACATTGAAAAAAATAGAAAAATAATGAAGAGAATGAAAATGAGTAAATCAGTGAACATGGAAGATAGAAAGAGAAAGAAGAATATCTGTATTATCACAGTCCCTTAAGAGACACATAAACAATAGAAAGAAAAACATTATAATATTAGATATTAGAAAATAGCTAATAAAAATTTGTAAAACAACTAATCGGTAAAATTATGGTCCCAGAAAACTTCCTAGAAACTTAGAAATAAAGTTTGAACCTAAACATTGAAAGAACCCACTGGGTATTTGAGAAAATCCAGTTTATCATTAACCTTCCAAGGCATATCCCAATAACTATTAGATTTCAGATTTAAAAGAAAAATTCTTGTGACCTCTAGGCCTAGAATGAATGAAGGAAGGAAGGAAGGAAATGGATAAATAAATAAATAACTTGAACAGACAAACATATTGTACTGGTATTAGTTCTTTTACGATCAAAATTCAAAGCAAGCAATGATGGCGTAGTACTTTAAAAATTGCCCACTGAAAAAAACATAGTGTGAACTAAGTATTGGATATTCAGCCAAACTGTCCCTCTAGGACAAAGACTATAGAAAAATAGACAATAACAAACAGGAACTTAGCTAAATCGGTACCCATTAACGTTTCTTGAGTGACGTACTAGAAAATGAACTTCATATTCTTTAATAACATGCTTTGAAAGCAGCCTGGTGCTGAGAAATCTGAGGGAGTTTTATTTCCCTACATCCTCTCCCTATCCCCCTCTCCAACATTATCACTCAGGTCTTCCCTTCATATACAGCATGTTTTGAGAATGGGGACTATTCTCTGGACCTGGTATATGTCTCAGAAATTTTCACTTCTGTAGCTTTGCTTATGATAGTTTCTCTACCTGGAATGTCCCTCTCAGCTCCATGGGTCCTAATCCTATGAGATACTTAAACACACAACTCAAATACTTTTTCCCCAATGGAATATGGCAGATTCTTCAGCTGGATATTATTTCTTCCTTCTTTGAACTACCAACTCATACTCTGGTCCTGTTTTATGGTATTTAATTATATTCTATTTTATATTATTGCTATTTAGATATCAGTCACTTTGCCTAGATAGACTTTACACTCATTTGAAGCAAGGCTTATAATTCTGATTCAAGATAATACTAAATATTATTTTTTCCAGTTAAAGATCTTCTATCTAGATTTCTTACAAGAATAAATCTTCTTGAAACCATATATAAGAGACTTACTTGTGTCTATACTTAATATAATATAATTAACATGCTTATATCAGTGTACTTAATAGAATTACTGGTACATCTGAAAATATTTCAATAAATATTATATGAATAAAAGTTTGGCATTTGGCTTATTGCTAATAATATCTTTTGAGTAACTTGTAACATTATCAATCATTTTTGGGGTGAACTAAACATTTTGGTGGGTTCCAATTAAGTGTAATTTATAACAAAAGTAAAAATTTTAAAAAAATTGTTGTATTATTTTGGTCCTTAGCTGTTCATTTGGAATATTGCTAAAGTTAGTTGGCTGATATTAGTAGCCAATATTCAGTTTTATCGTAGAATATAAGCTGAGCTTGAACTTTCCATTTTCACCCCACTATTAGAAACTTTTAATTTAGCCTGGCTTTTAGAGGGAGAATTTCTTGCTGATATCTGCATTTGGCTATCTGCTCTAATTGTGTTCTAGACTTAACTGCAATTACGTTCCTAAAGTATTGGATTATAGACGGTTCAGAAAATATAAAACTGAATTTCTAATTATGAGACAATGAGAGAACAACTGTTTTGGCAAAATTGTGAGGGGGATGAAAGTGAGACTTGTGCGAATTCAAGGCCTGATCATTTTGGGGGATTATTAACATCATTACTTTTATACTACCCAATTAAACGTGTTAGCCAAACACTTTTCCTATTAGAACTTCCATAAAGAAATTTCAAAGTTCAACTCTGTGACTGTTTTGGAGACTTTTGGAAAGGGTTTTGTCCCTGTAGGAGTTAAAGAAAAAAAAATTGTGCTAATGAGGTCAAATAGGATTCAAAAATTTGAGCTAGTGTTAATTGCATCAGAAAAACATGATTATATTTCTTTTGAAATAAATGAGTTTGAAAATTATAGAACAATGCCTGTAAAATTGTCTTGTGATATGCCAAAATCACCTAATGTTTGAAAAAAATGAATGACTGTACTTACTTTATAAATTCTAAAATATTCATCCATATTAATGACAATGCTTATTTTAAATAAAATAATAAAAATTATTCCTACTGAAGATTTTCCATAGATATAAAGTTTAAAGAAATGTTACACAGAATTTCTGAAGAGTTTGAAAAATTCAACATCTCTCTGTACTTATGAGAGGCATATTTCGTTCATATAAACAAATCTTATGACTACTTTTTTTCAATTCTTTTTATTGCTTTGTTGATTCCTGTGTCAGCAGTTGTGATGATAGAGCAACAATAAGCACTACATATGTACCTGTTAGAAGAGAAAATATTTTATAGCTTGTCACTTTGTTTGAATAGGTTCTTATATTGTTATTTTGTATTATATATGGTGGAGAGAGTATTTGGAAGTGTTCGGGTGTATGTAAGGATCAGGATACTGGGACAACAATCTCAGATGAAGCTTTTCTACATCTCAAATGCTTGAATATATATCCTATCTTTTACTTTAGAAATCCTCTTGGAGACAATGTGATTCTTCACTGTCTAATGAATATTTACTTTAGAGTATGACTAAATTCTCTTCTTTTGTGCTTACAAAAAAAAAAAAAAAGGAAATAATGGCAAAAACTTTTCCTCCTCTTTCTCCTCTTTCTTCTCCTCTTCTATTGGTTCATAACGAAAGGACATCATGAAAGCAATTTACTGTTTCCAAGCATAAATATTCAGAGTTCTACTAAGGACAAACATAGGGGCTTTACTTGCATCATAGGATTGATGAAAAAAACCCAAATAAATCAACAGGGATTTGCTTTGAAATACTCGCTTCCTGGAACCTAGAACAATGTGATTCCTCTCTTCGCTCCCTTCCGAATTTTGCTATTCTTCCCATTCCTTCCACAACTTTGAAGTAATTGCTGGATTAGGTGGCAGAATAGATTGCCAGTTCTTCATCATACTGTACTAGAAAATATCTTATTTTTTTATTGTGCTAAGAGCACTTAACATGAGATAAACCCTCTTAACAAATTTTTAAGTGTGCAATACATTATCATTGACCATGGGTGCAATGCTGTACATCAGATCTCTAGAGCTCACCTACTTTGCTTGACCGAAACTTTGTTGCCTGTTGATGAGTAACTCCTCATTCTCCCCTGCCCCCAACCCTTGGTAACTACCACTGTGGAATTATTTATTGATAGTATTTGTCTTTCTGTGACTAGCTTACTTCACTTAGCGTGATGTCCTCAAGGAAACAACCTGAATGTTCATTGACAGACAAATGTGTAAAGAAAATCTGGTACGTACATACAAAGGAATGCTATTTAGCCTTTAAAAAGATAAGGAAATTCTGCAATTTGTAACAACATGGATAATATTTTATTTTGAACAAAACCTTTACATTTTCTAATCAAAAACAGTGAAAAAAAGTAAAAGGGCTTTGTTGATGTTCTAAAGTCACTCTATTTTGTGGCAGAATGCTATATCTTGTAATTTTTTGTCAGGATTTAACTGTTTTATGGAACATAGTAATACTGGTAATAATAGCTAACATTTATCAAACAATTATGAATGAGGCACTAAGCAGAGATCTTTATAAATACATTATGTCACTTAATTCTCACAACAACTGCATGAGGTAGATACTAGTATCTTCCTTTCAATTTTGCATATGAGAAAAATGAAGACTCAGAGGTTAAGGAACTTGCCCAAACTCACATAACTAATAACTGCGGAGCCAGAATCTGAACCCTGGCTGTCTGATTCTGTGCTCTTAGACATGGCTTTATGTTGGAGGAATAGAAGTTTGTCAGAAAATTGAAATGATAAAGCATTCCAGGCAAAAGAAAGAGTATGAACAAATAACGTAGTGCATTTTGAAAGTCTGTCCTTCCACCCCATATGCATTATTTTTTTTTTTATTTCAGCATAATATGAGGGTACAGATGTTTAGGTTACGTGTGTTGCCCTTGCCCCCCCTCCCCCCTCAGTCCAGGTTTCAAATATGTCCATCCCATTGTGTGGTGCACATTGCACTCTTTGTGTACACA
>CAUYSK010107257.1:0-13034 GCA_963575035.1 Avahi laniger | reverse complement strand
CTAATAAGTCTAAAAAAATCAGACTGTTAAAAAATACTACTTTTTCTCATCTTTGTATTTGAAAAATTAACACGATTTTGCATCCATCTATGTAATAGATCTTGATGGCAAGCATCCTAAGCAGATGCTAATGGACGGAAATGGCATATCCACAGAGTAGTATATGTCACCTTTCATATTTTTTTTTTTTTGAGACAGAGTCTCACTCTTTTGCCCAAGCTAGAGTGAGTGCTGTGGTGTTAGCCTAACTCACAGCAACCTCAAACTTCTGGGCTCAAGGGATCCTTCTGCCTCAGCCTCCCAAGTAGCTGGGACTACATGCATGCGCCACCATGCCCAGCTAGTTTCTTCTATGTATTTTTAGTTGGCCAATTAATTTCTTTCTAATTTTTAGTAGAAGCAGGGTCTCGCTCTTGCTCAGGCTGGTCTCGAACTCCTGAGCTCAAACAATCCGCCGGCCTCGGCCTCCCAGAGTGCTAGGATTACAGGCATGAGCCACCACGCCCAGCCTAATATTATTTTTTAATCTCAAGGCAAAAGTACTTTTACGATGGCAAGATCTGGAGGAAATCACATTATCTCAGTCATCAAAACTTATCATCAACAATAGTGGGACAAACTGGTATTAAGTACCTCTTAAGGTGCCCAGTGGGAAGGACACATGACCAAGTAGTAGTCTTTATTTTTTAATAAGAGTTTTATGGAAATAAAATTCACTTTCCATACATATATCATTTATAATTAAAGTGCATAATTCAATGATTTTTAGTATATTCTCAGAGTTGGGTAACCATCACAATAATTTTTAGAATACCCCAAAGAGAAACCATATACCTATTATCAGTCACTCTCCATCTCCTCCCAGCTCCCTAGCACTAGACCATTACCAATCTCCTTTCTGTCTCTCTAGACTTGCCTATTCTGACAATTTCATATCAATGGAATATTTGATCTTTTGTGACTATCTTCTTCCATTTAACATAATAATTTCAAGGTCCATGCAAGTGTCAGTGGTTTTTATTATTGAATAATATTCCAGCGTATGGACATATCACACTTTATATATCCACTTATCAGTTGGTGGACATTTGGGTTGCTTCCACTTTTTGATTATTACGAATAATGCTGCAATGAATATTCATTTATGGGGTTTGGTGTGAACGTGTCTTCAGTTCTCTTGGGTATACAGTCGTGTAGGTATGCACTGTTTCACAAAGAGGACACGTTCTGAGAAATCCATGGTTAGGCAATTTTGTTTTTGTGCCAACGTCATAGAGTGTACTTCTACAGCCCTGGACGGTACGGCCTACTACACACCTAGGCTATATGGTAGAGCCTATTGCTCCCAGGCTACGAACCTGTACAGCATGTGACTGTACCGAATACTGTAAGCAACTATAACACAGTAGTATTTGTGTACCTAAACATACCAAAATATACAAAAAGTACAGTAAAAATACAGTATAAAAGATAAAAAATGTTACACCTGTATAGGGCACTTACCGTGAAGGAAGCTTGCAGGACTGAAAGTTGCTCTGAGTCAGTGAGTGGTGAGTGCATGTGAAGCCCCAGGACATTATTATACGCTGCTGTAGACTTCATAAACACTATGCGCTTAGGCTACACTAAATTCATTAAAAATTTTTCCTTTTTTCAATAAGAAATTAACCTTAGCTTACTGTAACTTTTTGATTGTATAAACTTCTAAATTCTTAAAGATTTTTTTACTCTTTTGTAATAACACTTAGAACATAAATACACTGCACAGCTATATAAAAACACTTTCTTTCTTTATATTGTTTTCTATTAGCTTTTTTTATTTAAAAATTTTTTTTTACATTTTTAACTGTTTTGTTAAAAACTAAGACACAAGCACACACATTAGCCTAGGCCTTCGTGGTGTCAGGATCCTCAGTGTCACTGTCTTCCACCTTCACATCTTGTCCTACTGAAAGGTCTTCAGGGGCAATAACCCACATGGAGCTGTCATCTCCTGTGCTAACAATGCCTTCTTCCAGAATCCCTCCTGAAGGACCTGCCTGAGGCTATTTTACAGTTATTTTGTTTTTATGAGTGGAAGGAGTATATTCTAAAATAACAATAAATAGTATAGTAAATACACAAACCAGTAACATAATCATTTATTATCATTATCAAGTATGGTGCACTACACATAATTGTACATGCTAGACTTTACTATGACAGTAGCGCAGTCGTCTGATTTATACCAGAATCACCACAATTACACGAGTAATGCCTTGCGCTATGATGTTAAGATGGCTATGATGTCACTAGGCGATAGGAATTTTTTGGCTTATCTTTTTTTCCTCTTTTCTTTTCTTCTTTTATTTTTTAGAGATGGTGTCTCACTATGTTGCCAGACTGGCCTTGAACTCCTGGGCTCAAGAGATCGTCCCACCTCAGCCTTCCAAGTAGCTGGGACTACAGGTGTGCACCACTGCAGCTTATAATCTTATGGGACCACTGTCAAATATATGGTCTGTCATTGACCAAGATGTCATTGTGTGGTACATGACGATGTACCTAGGAGAGGAATTGCTGGGTCACGTGGAACTTGGTGTTTAACCCTGTGAGTAACTAACTACCAGACTGTTTTTCAGTGTGGCTGTATCATTTTACATTCCCACTTGTACCAGTCAGGGTTCTCCAGAGAAGCTTAACTTCTGACAAGCTGATGTTGAAAACCTCAGAACATCACTTTAAGACTCCTGAAGACATGGAACAGAACTTCATTGAGATTCCTCGGTTTTCTTCTTAACTTGCCAAGTTCTTCTTAACTTGACTTACATTCTAAGGACTTCAGTGATCCGAACCATGAAAAGATCTGGGTTGACCTAGAAGATACTTGAGGGCCCTTTCAAATTCTGAAATTCTATGATTCTATAATCATACTTCCTGAGTGGGATTCAGGATGCATCTCCCTTGCAATATATTCTTATTAAGGTGACACTTTAGGACTTCACAAGACTTTAGATGGAATGAGCACTTTATTTCAATATTAACCAAGAATCTCCAATCACATTTAAAGAGATGAGCCCAAACATATTGGGAACATTCCACGGGCCTTTATAGCAAAGCATGCTGCCCTCAGATGGGTCTTGTTGCAGTTAGGTTTCGTTCCCAGTCAGTGGCGTCTGGGCATCTGACCAAGGAGCAAGCCTCCATCCCAAGACCTGAGATGCCCCTGGGACTGCCTGGGAGACCAAGATGGAATGTTCCCTTCGGCCCTTTCTATATCAGGCCCCTAGGATATAATTAGGAGGCCGCTCTGGGAGCAGATGTGTAGGGAGTTAGTTTGGAAAGTATCCACGCAGAGTAGGGAGAGAGGAGTGAAGAGGCCTGTTGCCTGGAGATGTTTTATGATTCTAAGTGATGTGATAAGTGATGAAGCAGCCCAGCTCTTGGGGCGGGGGAAGGGAGATGCTCTCAGAGCTAACCGGGTGAGGGAGGGGCCAAATTCTCTCCATATTAGAGTTGCCCCATAGAGTTGGATCTCAGGTTCCAAGGATACAGGGTACCACATATTTTCTCATCTCAAAAAAAAAAAAAAAGAAAAGAATAAAAGGTTATTATTATTTTTTTGAATGCAGAAGGGAGTAGAGATTAAAAGAATCTTTCCAAACTGACCATAATCTTATGAAATTCCAAAATGTCCCCATTTTATTATTCTCTTATTCTAAGAATTGAGGTCTTTCCTTCCCTCTCTACTTTGGAAATTACAGATCATGTAGCTCAGTTCCTTCATTTTACAAACGAAGAAGCAGGTTCAGAGAGGGCCAGACACTTGCCCAGGCTAGCCAGCTAATTAGCCAGAAAGCACAATTCCAATTCTTGCTTTGCTCCCTGGAACAGACCTTACTCTTAGACTCCAAGAGTGTCAATCAAAGGGTTCCTAAAGTTGCACGGAAAACCGCGGACACTTGCGCTCCATGTTGGTCCTAATCTCCAGCTCTCCTGCAATTTAAAGGCTCTGCGATGAGGGGCCACCCCTCACTGAGACAGGGAAGATGGCGGTGCAATGTGTGTGCGCCTTCTGGAGAGGTGACGTATGCATCCCTCTTCCTTCCTCCTCCTGTGTGTTTTCCATCTGAGTTAAACCAAACTCATGAGCAGGTCTAGGAGTCTGAACAGATCGGGGGTGAGGGGAGTTAAAATTTGTAACATAATCCAGGCAGAATCCCAAGTGGGCACAGGCATTTAGCTTGTATTTTTTAATACAGAGAAGTAAAAAGAAGAAAACCAAGATGAGGTTATCTGCTGAGATAACCTCTATTCATATTTTTAAAATAAATTGGGGATAACAGAAATATTAACTGTGAAATTATGCCTCCCCAATCCTCTCCTGAGGCCCTGTCCCCAAAGGCAGCCAGTTTTACAGTTTGTTGTTATTTCTTGAAAAAGTAACATATAACTATGTAGCTATTTATGAATTCTTTTCTGTTTTCAAAGGATCTCACTATATTCTCACATACACTTCTTTTCACACTTTACTTTTCCCATGCCCGCTATATTTTGATAATCTGTTAGTAACAGTATATACAGTTTTACCTCATTCTTTTGAAAAATGTAAGCATTTGAACACACTCCAGCTAAAAGGAGTCCCATTTAGAACACTGTCAGAATATACTCTCCAGGTTTTATTTGATTTTGTACTTGCACTGGTCCCAAGGTCATTGTCATGTTTTGATTGTTTCAATTAGCAAAAGAGATTTGAAATAATCTCTGGCTTGTTTACTTCTCTCTTCCAGGGAAATAAAAAAAATTTTTTTTTAATTCTCCATGTAGTCATTTCAAACCCACTCAACTGAAAGCTCCTCCATCCTCAAACTTCATCAAATGGATGCCCTAATCCTGATATTTCTCTGGTTTCTTTGATGCCGTAACTCCTTTGTGTCAATATTGATAGAGATAATACTGATAATTGTGTAAGCCAGTTGGTCCCCAGCCAGGGAGAAAGGAATTCATGAAAATGTCCAGGAGCAGAGATTTTGAGACAGGGAACCGTCCATCCACCTCACTGTAAGTAATAATAATCAGACATAATCAGGCAGCTAAGTGATGACCTAGCGCTGCATGTGGCCTTGAATGGCCCATTGAGAGGCATGAAGCACAGTGGTTAGCCGCTCTGTCAGGGATGGCAGGCCACGTGGGCTCTGTTTTCAGCTCTGACATGTGCTCTCTGTGTGATCTTGGGGAAGTTATTTAAGCTCCATAGACCTCAGTGTCCATATCTCTAAAGTGGGGGCAGCTGCTAGTACCCACATTGAAGAATTGCTTAGGATAAAATGATATATTTTCAATAAAAAGACCGACATAAAGTACCTAGCATGGATTCACAGTCATTTTAGTGCCCAGAAGTATATACAGTCCCCATCCTCAGGGAGCTCACTAAGTACTGGAAGAGACAGCCCGTGAGCAGTTGTGACACAGGACACACTCAGTACTGTCCCTGTGGAAGCACCTCAACTGAGTAACACTCCTGGACACTGCTCTTTGCCGTCTTTTGTTCCTCTCTTCTATGCTGCCCCCTGGGAGAGGCTTGGGTCTTCAGAGCAAATGGTGACCTTACAGGTAAGTCTATCACATTCCGGATTTGGGACTGGAAAGTTCTAACCCCAGTTGTGGACCACACTCTCTAAGCTTCAGCACAAACCACTACAATATATTTTGGTCCCCTTATGCCCTTCTTCTTGGTCTTATTTCTTAACTACCTTAGAATTTGATTGATCAGGAGAGTATTACCTATTGAGTCTCTCTTCTAGCTCATAAACAAGCCGTCGTTCCCTTCAGCACCATCTTTTGGCCCCGTGGGATTCCCAAACAGCTGCCTGGTGATGCAGCTTGAGTTGCTGTCACAGACTTAAGTTTCACATGCAGATTACATTTGCAGTGCACCAAACACATCCCAAGAGCCAAGCATGGCCAATCCCAAGCTTCCCACACTGGATTTAGAGCCCCAAGACCATGCAAGGCTTCGTGGTTATCCTGTCATTCGAAAGCAATATTTCCAATTGGCAGATATTTTTTGGAAAAATAAAAACAGGGCCATGGGGAGCCCCTGTTGCTTTTTGCTCAATATTACAGTCCCAAATTCAAGCAAGCAAAATTTTATCACATGGGAGAACAGCTGGGCCATCCTCTGAGATTGTAGGTGTCACTGCCTGGGCAAAGCCCTTGATAGCTTTGGGTTTATGACATTATCTTCACACAGGGTTTTAATGTCACTTCACAAGCCTTGAGCCTGAAGGGATGCAGAGATGAACAAGACCTCCTCAAAGAACTCTTAGTCTGAAGTGAGAGAGATGTCTAAATAAAGAATTATAATGAAATATGGTAAATGCCAGGGATTACAGGTATGCTGGAAAGATAACCTAACCCAAGGGAGGATGGAAGAAAGAGGCTGTCAAAGAAAGTCTCTATGATATCAGATGCCTTACTGAAGATGAAGAAATGAAGTTAGCTATTCATAAGTGAGAAGGGAATAGGTTTCAGGATGTTCCTACAGATGGTGGACACAAGCCAACAGGGAGGCACGAGATAAACAGGAAACCACAATCCAACAGGGAGAGGAGACGAAGCCGGACACTCTGCCAGAGACAAGTTCAGGAAAGGCCAAAATGTGGGCTAAGGTCACCTGCATGGGCTCATAAAAAAAAATCAGATTCCTTTGTCCCAGAAATTGGTTCTTCATTGGATAGGCTTTTGGCCAACTGGCCTGCAACCACATTGGGCACTGGAGCTACGAAAGTGGGTAAAAGCAGGCATGGTCCTTGGCCTTCATGGATCTTCCTTTGTAGTGGAAGATGAGAAAGACTCAGCTAGGAAAAGAGAGAAGGGAAGCAGAGGGAAGAGGCTTTGCAAAAGTCCTGGGCTCGAAGGAGCATTGTGAATCTTGGGTCCACAAGGAAAGTGGTCTCCGTGGTTGGAGCTGAATGAGCAAGCTGCAGAGCAGGGGCCACGCTGCTGCCAACAGCCATGATGCTTGCAAAAAGGCCCTGTCGGTCTGTGGTATTGGATGGTTTTCTTTTTTTTTTTACCCCCTTAAAATGCCGAAACTATGATGTAACGACTTGAGATTTCTGATGTTGTCCATCTGGAATTGGAAAAGTATGTATGGATGTGTGTGTTTTTACATCACCTTTGTCTGAAAGCTGGAGTGAACAGAGAGGAGTACAGCATTGCTCTTGAGGAACTCGAGTGAGCTGGGAGAGACGGCCATGGAGCAGAGCTTCACACCACAGGCAGAGATGAGCACTAATAAAGGCATGTGGTACGTGACCTGCGGGCAGAGGGAGGACTTCGGGGGCCTTCAGGAAGCCTTCACTCAGGAGTCTCCTCTTCAAGGGAAAGAGAGAGACCGTCGAATCCTTGAACCCCTGCAATACTAGACTGGTTGCTCATTTCGTCTCCCCCTGGGCTCGAACTTTAGAAAGAACTCTTAGCTTGTGTCATTCATTTAATTCATAACACAAATATTTACCAGGTGACTAGTATTGCTATGGGTTGGGTTTTTATCTCTAAGTTTCACAGGTGGAAATTACTATTCAGCACTATCAGCCATTTCTGATCTAGTGGAATCAACATGAAGAGGCAGAAGAAAGACCCACCTGGAGGCAGGGAAGCGAAACCGTCACAGATGAATTTTCATAATCAAATTAAGGGAGGTCTTCACCTTGCACGGGGCTTAGGAAGGACATCAAGTCACACCTTCACTGACAGTGACAAGGGTCATCTCTGGCCAAATGTAAAAAATAAAAACAAACCACTCTCATGACAGTAATGACAATTTATCTCTTATAGATGGGAAGGTAAGGAGCATGACTCAAAGGCCTCTTGGCTTCCCTTAACACAAGGCCTGTTGTCTGGGTAGACTCAGACGTGTGAACAGCCGGAGGCAGCCAAGTGCCTGGTGCAGCCTGGACCTTTCTCTTTCAGCAAGGGAGTGGAGAAATCTCAGAAATAGCATCAATGGTTAGGGAAGATTCTTTCTCTAATCCTTTAACGTTGTTATCCCCCAATTTAAAAGAAATCGAGCAATCTGAAAGACATCACGTGAATTCTGCCTCATCTTCCTGCCATTCTGACCGGAGATCCCTGCGAAGATCCTCCTGCCCACAGGTGCTTGTTCTGGTGGTGCGGAGACATGTAGGAGCTACAGCAGATGTGGATGCCCATGTCTGCAGGAAGGGACTCATTCATTCATTCAAAAATGGATATTAAGAACTTGAAACAAGGTATCATGCACAGGAAGAGGATGAGGATGCACCTGCAAGCCATGCACATTGTAGAACGTGGCTTCTTCACTGCAAATCTGGTGTACGAGTCTTTCCGGTTTTTATTCCAGTACTTTTTAAAAATGTGTCTGTAGAGAACTCCTAGATTATATGAAGTAAAACAGCCAATATTGAAACACAGTATATATAACATTGTATTTGATGCAATGTCTTATTAACTAGGAAGATTTGGTGAAAAAAATAGCCTGTTTAGGACACAGCAGAATGTGATTTTTTGCTTCTGAAAGTAGGTTACCCATATGTTTAAATGTTGTAATTTCACTAGGAACCAACATAGCCCTCAGTGGAGGAAGGAAAGAAAAACACTGAGAGCTTTGGTGATCTGTCCAAGACTGTTAAGGAAATAAATGACAGGGCAGGAATTCAATTTCATGCCACAGGTTGACCCATTCTAGTACACCAAGAGGTAATTTGACCTTGAGAAGAAAGACTTTTTTGTGTGGGGTAATCACTGATATTGTGGAGGGCTCCTCATAACAGCAAATCCAAATCATGATGATCATGGTGATAAAACCCCAAACCAAAGGGAAGCCTCCATGCACCTCAACAGGGAAGACCTTCCAGGTCAACACCGAGCAGACACAAAGGGAGGGGCAGGAGTTCAGAGCCTTGGGGGGAACTGGTCACCACTGGTCAATCACACGGTCTCCCCATACACCAGCATTCAACCACTTCTCTGCCTTCAGGGTAAATGGAAGAGAGCCAACCTTGAGGCACCTAAAATACACAGTTATTCCTATCATCCTCAGCCTTTTTGCAATTAATCCCATCTTAATTATTCAAATGAGTAGAAGGTGTTTTGTTTTGGGTTTTTTTTTGAGACAGAGTCTCACTTTACTGCCCCGAGTAGAGTGCCACGGTGTCAGCCTAGCTCACAGTAACCTCAAACCCCTGGGCTCAAGCGATCCTTCTGCCTCAGCCTCCCGAGTAGCTGGGATTACAGGCATGCGCCACCATGCCCGGCTAATATTTTCTATATACTTTTAGTTATTCAGTTAATTTCTTTCTATTTTTAGTAGAGACGGGGTCTCGCTCTTGCTCAGGCTGGTCTCGAACTCCTGAGCTCAAACGATCCACCCACCTTGGCCTCCCATAGTGCTAGGATTACAGGTGTGAGCCACCACGCCTGGCCTAGAAGGTGTTTTTTTAAAGAAAATTTAGCAAACCAGTCATCTTCCTATCCTTAACGACTCCTACGCTCACATCCAGAGACAAATAACTTCCTAACCAGATCCTATAAATGGCCAAGTTCAACAAATAAGCCTATATCTTTATATCTAACATAAAGTATTTTAAGAGAAAGACAGAAAGAGCCAAAATATTTTAAAATTTGATTTAGGGAAAATACAAAGCAATAGTTAAACGTCAAAGCTATTTTACATTCGTCTAAATCATTCTTAATTAAACCTGACAAGAGTTTAAGTGTCAGAAATCGAAATAAAGTACACAAGATACAATGTCACAAAGCTCCCTGAAAACATTTTAACTTCTAAAAAGAAATGTCAGTGAAAAAAGTAAACAGTTCTGGCTTCTAATCAATATGAGTTTGACTCTAAAGGTAGGTTTACTGGTTTAAAAAAAAAAAACTTTTAACAATTTGATTCCACTGGATTAGTTACTGCATTCCATTCGAAACATCTCCCCCTCCCATCCTACCTTAAAAAAAAGCTTTTTAACATACAGGGGATGCTTTCTAAAATATTTGCCTAAGATAATATTGCAGAGCTTATTAACCAGTTAATGAGAAAATCTGTCTCTAAATTCAATAATACCAGATGAACACCTGAATCCCTCGGCAAGACTCCAAAACAGTCCCAAGGGGGGAATTTACCTCTTGGCACATGTTCATGGCAATCGTTGATCAGAGAAGGCAATTCTGGGAGGAGCGAGGCAAAGGCACACATTTGTGGCCTCCCTACCATCAGAGAATGACAGCACAGCTCTGCCACGAGGAGGAAGCAAATTGTGGAGGGTTTTGGATCTAGCAAGAATCTTACTAGCATCACTGATGGTGAGTCTAATGTACTTTAAAGAGTTTTGAATCATGAGGGTGTTTCTTATGTTCCCCTTTTTAGGACAGCGATAAACTTGGATGCACTTTAAAAGACTCAGGACAAATATTTCACATATGTTGGATGGATGGATGCATGGATAATGATCAAATGGATTGATGGTCATGCTAGTTTCTAGATTGTTCATAACTTTGTGGGATTTCCCTTTTTCACCAGGTTTTTAAAAGCATTCTTTGGATGTGGTAGGTTCATTCACACCTAAGTTTTGAGGTATGGGAGGAAATTAATAATTCAGTGGTCAAATCAATGTTATTACTCATCATCAGCCCCAGAACATCCTCAGTTCCCAACTCAGGCTTAATCAGATTTAGTGGTCAGATTTAGTTGTGATGGTGATTAAAGAGAAAACCAGTTCCTTCCCACCCTATTCTTTCCCATTTTCTAGATTCTTACATTTCAAGCTCTGATTACAGCAATTTTCGCACCAAAGGAAACAATGATTAATCAGAAAACTATTGGAATAAATGGAAAAGCTCTTTGCCTAGGATTCTGGTGAAGAATTTGTTGCTGTTTTTATGACACTAGGTAGAACTCCAACTACTTGGTAAGGAGAAAAATGTACATGCATTTATTTATTTACTTACTTACTTATTTTTAGAGACAGGGTCTTTGCTTTGTTGTCCAGGCTGGAGTGCATTGGCCTAATCACAGCTCATTGCAGACTCAAACTCCGGGGCTCAAGCAATCCTCCCACCTCAGCCTCCTGAAAAGCTGAGACTATAGGTGTGGGCCAGCACACCTGGCTAATTTATAAATTCTTTGTAGAGAGGGGATCTCTCTATGTTGCCCAGGCTGGTCTTGAACTCCTGACCTCCAGTGATCCTCCTGTCTTGGCCTCCCAAAGTACTGGGATTGCAGGTGTGAGCCAGTGTACCTAGCCCCATGCAATTTTTAATATCCAGTAGGACATGGGAAGCAAGGACCTGAGTTTAACATTTGCCAGAGAACCAGAACCTTGGGCCACAGCCAAAGTTGGAACATTGGTCTCACTGTTCCCAAAGGTTCATGCAGAATATGACTTTTCAAATTGAATGAGGAAGTGGGACTGAAAAATATATTTAGACAGATGTTTTAAAAATTAGAAAATGAGAGGGTTTTAAAATACTCCAAGCCCTGAGAAACTCTTCTATAAAAAAGTGACATAAATTGACCTTTTTTACTTAACTGTGCCTGGTTTCCTCATATGAATCTTTAACAAACTCTCCTGGAAATTCAGCCTTCCACTTTCTGAGAAAGAAATGTTAAGCCAGAGGAATCACATATGCATAGATATGAGGCATTATCAAAGGGTTTTTGGTGTTAAAAATGTACTGTGCTATGATCCCACCCCATAAATGCCAGATTTTATTGTTTAAATGTGAACTTAGATGTGTGATGCTTATGTGTTATGCCTGATAAATTACCCTCTCGATAAATAAAAATATTTATTAATGATGAGTAAAATTATGTAATTTCCTAATTTAATGTCTCTGTTTTCTCACAAACAAAATCGCATGATATTTTTATTATAAACAAAACCTACACCTTGAGCCTGCTATCAACAATCCCTGCATCCCTGATTGTTTTAATGATCAAAAAGAAGTTATAATTTCCACGTAGCAATAACAGGAAAAAAAAGGGCAAGAATGAGATGCAGCTCCTTCTTCCACTCTCCACCCCATTGCTGGAAGCTGTGCTGGGCCCCTGGGAGACTCAAAGGAAACAAACACAGACCCTGTGACTCCGAGATGCCACCTGGAGATGCTGCCGAGGCTACCATCACCTGGTCTAACCAAGGCAGCCCAATGCGGCTCAACAACACAAACGTACTCCATGCTGCCCACTCGGTTTACCTTTGGGCAGAGACTAATTAGGTAATCCCATGGAAAAGATTGCCAGAAGTCCACCTGCCTGCTATGGAAAAGTTGGCAGGAAAGCAGAATCCGAATTGAACACGTCTAAATAATGCTAAGACACATATATCTCAGTGGTTCTCAACCTTGGCTGCCCAGTTAGAATCTCCTCAATTCAAGTACTCAGGCTGCATTCCAGAGCATTCACTCCGGATCTCTGGGGGTGGTCCCCTGGGCCTCAGCACAAAAGCCTCCAGGGTGATTCCCACGTGCAGTCAAGATGGAGAACCAGCGCCTTGGATGCTCTAGTGCCTGATAAACGCAGCAGCCAGGAGAGGAGGCGCTCCCAGTTACTGAATGAGAGAAAGGCGTCCTTGCATCCAAATGTGGGACCTGCCAAACTTCAAACACAACTAACAGAGCTTTGTGAGTCAGTGCAACTCAAAACATTCAGCCTTTCAAGACTAAGGGTGGGCTGGATGGCCCAAGTCCATAGTCCCAACTGGGACTTTGAATTCAGAAAAAGCTTCTAATGGAAGAGCGAGATGCTTTCTGAAGAGAAATTCAGACCTCACACTTCTAGAAACATTGTCTTCTAAATTAAGTACTCAGAATGGAATGTCAGGCAAAATAATCCTCTTACCATTTAATTATTAATTCTTCTTTCTTTTTTTTTTTTTTGAGACAGAGTCTCACTTTGTTGCCCTGGCTAGAGTGAGTGCCGTGGTGTCAGCCTAGCTCACAGCAACCTCAAACTCCTGGGCTCAAGCGATCCTCCTGCCTCAGCCTCCCAAGTAGCTGGGACTACAGGCATG